>JAOWBN010185553.1:0-16387 GCA_028565015.1 Pinguicula moranensis
AACACACGGGGCAGGGCCCAGACATCAGAATGAATAATGGAAAATGGTTCAGATGATTGTGCAGTACTCAATGAAAAATAATGTCTATGATGTTTAGCTAGGACACATGCATCACAGATAAAATTTTAAGTTTTTTTAAATAACTGAGGGAACAAAAGCTTGAGATACCCTGTTGATGGATGTCTCAAACGTCGATGCCACAACCAAAGTTGTTGATCCATTGCACCCTTAGCTAGTAAAGTCGTGCCAGCACGAATGACATCATCCACATAGTAGAGCACCCCCTCCCCTTCGTTCGGTGCCATGTCTAACTATCTTCTTCGTCTGGAATTCCTGTAAGAGGCAAAAAAATGAGGAAACATCAAAACCACACGGTTGAGTTCCTAAGCCACATGAATAATGGACATGAGCTTACATGAGAAACTTGGCACATATAAGCAATTTTTAAGTGTAAGATCAAGTGATACGGCAATACTTCCAGCACCTTGGACTGAAGATAATTCTCCGTTGGCAATCTGATATGATGTCTTGATGATGATGGTCGAGAAATAAAATCATTCTAATCATAAGTCATGATTTTTGTAGTACCACAATCGAATTTCCATTTGTCACATTTGCTAGGTTCATGGATAGAATAGGCTGCGGGTAGGTTTCGAATTGTTTATGGTATTTAGAGTTGTTTATGGAGTATAGAGTGTTGGGGGTAGTTTCTGAAATTTTTGAAAATATTGTGGGGTTTTTTTTGCAATTTTTTGAAGTTGGGGTAGTTGGCACGGTTTTTGTGACTTTGTGGGGTAGTTTTAGAATTCTCAATTTTCAAGGGGATGTATACTGAATTTCGGCAACATACCTCTGGACTTTTCAATAACAAATTGACTCTCACCTCCACAATCCACAACGTACCCAGTATATTCCCAACTAAGTTGATGTCTGGGGGGTCAGATGTACGCGGATACAGAAAAAAAATCTTCTTATAGCCAGTTTTACGGAGGATGAGATAATTGAAGTCATTGTGAATTGTAATGGATCAAAAAGCCCAGGGCCGGACGGGTATAATCTAAACTTTATCCAAAAATTCTGGGTACTGCTCAAAGAAGACTTTGTGCAATTTGTACAAGCTTTCTATCATTCAAAGAAGTTGGTAGCTAGATTAAATGTTTCATTTATACCCAAAGGCCTAATACAGATGACACCAACAGACTATAGGCCTATATCTCTTATAAACGCTTATAAGGCACTTGCGAAGGTACTATCAAGCAGGTTAAGTAAAGCGATCTCAAAGTTTATCTTCAAAAGACAATCTGAATTCATTAAAGGCAATACACAGGTAATTCAATTTTATGTGCTAACGAGGTGATTGATCTAGCTAAAAAGAAAAGACTCAAATGTACATTGTTCAAGGTTGATTTCCAGAAGGCCACCGGTCCTATATTCTAAACATGATGGAAATGATGGGATTTCCTTCAAAATTTAAAAAATGAATTACAGCATGCTTAAGTTCAGCCTCTGTCTCTACACTAATCAATGGCTCACCTACGGTGCACATCTTTCCACAACAAGGGTTAAGGCAGGAGGACCTATTCTTTATAGCTGCAGAAGTCTAAACTTATTCTTCACAAAAGCAAAAGAGACAGATCTATTCAGTGGCTTTCCTGTGGGGACAAAACACTTATAAACTTTGCAATACACGAATGATATACTTATGTTTGGAAAGGGCCCTGATCAATATATAACCTGCACCATAAGTATATTAAGGTGGTTTGAGGCTTTGTCTGGATTAAGGGTAAACTATCATAATAGCAATTTATATACAGTTAATGTCTCTATAGTAGATTAAACAAGAATGGTAGAGATACTATATTGCCAGCTGGGAAAACTACCTACAAAGTACTTGGGATTACCAATGGGAAGTAAAACTCAGACCATTAGAATGTGGGATCCAGTGATAACAATAATCAAGAGGAGACTACAACTCTGGGAAACCAAGCATCTATCTTTTGGTGCCAGACTAGTTCTTATTAAAGCAGTTTTGGTTCATCTCTCAGTCTACTTTATGTTAATGTTTATAGTACCAAAGATGGTCATAAAAAATCACACATTTATAGAGACAATTTTTGTTGGGAGGACACGAAAGGAGAAGGGGGCCTTTATTGAGGCCCTTTTTCTCAAATGGGGATGGAAAATTTTGGGATCTGAGCAAAACAGTTGGCATGATCTCTTGAAATATAAATATGGGAAGGTGTCTAGATGCATATACTATGAATATCATCGGGTAATACATGAAGCTAGAGCATACTTGTGGTGGAAACATCTTCTTAAAAGTATGAGATTAGAAGAGTGATTCCTCAGCAGTGTCACAAGAGATGTAGGGAATGTATCTGATACAATGTTTTGGGAAGATAGATGAATGGGACATAATAGATTTTGTGAAAAATACAATGATCTCTATGTGATAGCAGAGGATAAAACTTCATACAATGTCATCAAAAATTGAATTCGATGGGGTAAAATGCATATGGAGATGGTCATGGACAAGACATCTATTTGTTTATGAGGCTGAGTTACTATCACAGTTGCAGCGAGAGATCTCATAATTCATACCAAATTATAGATCTGACTGTTGGCTATGGAACAATGTATGTGTGTGTGGGGTGGGGTGGGGTGGGGTGGGGGGGGATGCACTACACGGTCAAGAATGCTTATCAATTAATAAGGAGAAATAGGGGCTTGCTTACAATGCAAAATCACTTGTTATCCTCGCCGTGGAAAGGCATAACACCGCTCAAATTCTGTGCATTCAATTGGCGACTACTCCTGGAGGGGATCCCAACTTTGGACAATCTGCAGAAGTGAAATATAATATCACAAAGTCTAAATTGCAAATTATGTTGTCAAGAGCTAGAATCTACAGATCATCTATATGCAAAATGTGTTTGGACACTCACTCTGGGCGGCGATCTATAATTGGTTTGGGCATTTAGTAGTGCTACACAATAATCATCAATAAACTACTCTGTGCACATGAGCCTCAAAAGAAGAAGAAATACTGGAGACTGATTTGGTTGACGGTTAATTGACATATATGGAATTACAGGAACAAGGTAATCTTCCAGGATTGCAAATTATCTCAATAAATTCTGGAATCGCTTCAAATTCATACATGGATGGCAATCAAAGCAAGAAATCTTTTGGTGAGTTAAACTCTCGCAGATTGAACACGATGGCCCCTATTAGTCATGGATAGATAATGGGATTAAATGTATGGGCTCACTAGACACTAATGGGCAGGCACAACTAGCCCACTAAGCACTAATGAATATTGTATTCTTTAATTAATTCATAATAAAAGTTCTTCAACTAAAAAAAATAGAAAACTAGACTAGTGGCATTCCATATAGAAATTAATGGAGGAAGTGAAGCTACAACTTTTTAGGAGGTCCCACTTGCCGTTTGTATTTGTCATTACCCATTGATTTGTAAGAATTAAATAACTGAAGTGGGAATAGGAAATGAAAATGGATGACAGAAATTGTGCATGAATCCTTGCTAACAAACCAGATTCGTGATAGATAATTGTGTTTCAGTCGTGTATCTCAGATTGTCTGCGTCAACTTTCGGTATTATGTCAAGTCACCAAAGTGACGTAAATTAAAAATTACGAATGTCCAAGCATTGAAAAAATGATCAGACAAGATCCAGGCTCTTACATGAACAAGTAAGTCTAACTTATAATGAGTCGGAATTTTCGCTTTAGGGGCGAACACATTCCGATGACAATGCATAATTTGGGAGTCAAACGGGAAATGATATAGCGCACAGATTTTTGTGCACGGATTTTGCACGAAAACCCGTCGCCAACATTATTTCCCGGCTGGAAGCCATGGAAATACATGGCTTCCAGCAGCAAAATGCAGTTGGGTTCTGATATCTGGGTACCCAGCTGCATTTTGCTGTATGGAAGCCATGGATTCTATGGCTTCCAAACCCCATATAGCTGATTGTTATGTGGGGAAATGAAACATCTTTGTTGATTCTTGTTGCTGACTGTGCATTCATCGGGAAATAATGTTGGCGACGGATTTCCGTGCGAAATTTGTGCACGGAAATCCGTGCGCTATATCATTTCCCAAGTAAAACTGGTGTTTACATTTTTTTAAAAATATACACAAAAAATATTTACAAAACCCACCGACTAAAAATTAGAAAAAAAAAATTATGTAATATTTATAATAAGTGAAAATATTATTAAAATCTATACCCAGATTGAAGATGATATAGGCTCTCTTTTTTTTAAAAGCAAATATGACTCATTTTATTAATGCAGCACCAATTGTGCTATGGCCAAATATGTACATGTATAAAATGAAATAAACGAAAAATGAAAAGAAAATAGAAAAAAAGAAAAAAAACAAAAGCGGGAGTTACAATCCCACGAGAAACTCCCCAGAAACTGGCGGAATCTCCAAGGGGGCCAAAATAATTAGTTTATCTTTATCCTTTTTTTGCTCCCTGTGTTGGATGTCTTTGCGTGCGATGACTGGTCTTGTAATATGTCTGTGTCTGTAATAGTCAATTATGCCATTTGCTAAGCAGCCAACACAATAAGTTTCTTCTATAGCTCTGATCATGTAAAATAGACCTCCAATCTGAACTTTCCTTTGAAATGTAATGCGCTCCTATATGCTGGTTTGGATTTTTATGTTCACTGAATTTAAGTTTCGTCTGTGATAGGTAGTGCTGGATGCTCGAATGAAAAAACCAACTTCCTTGCTAATCCACTTGTTAAGGAGCTCCTTCAAGTTTAATCCAGCAGCCTCTTTTCAGGTCAGCATTTGCTTCATCCCCCAGGCTCCATGGTCTAAGGAAGGTGAATATCTTAAATACATCTTCTATTTTGTCACTAAATAATGCTTGTTTTTGTCGATGTGAGCGTAACAATAACAATCTTTTATTCTTATCCATTATGCCCATCTTTATACCCGATATCCCAACCGTGTTAACACTTCTTCGCTTTGGTCATCCTCTACTCCAAAGCTTATAGTTGCCGTGATGCTGTGATCTAACCATTGTGTGTCAGCTTTTGTAGGATAAACTCGCCTGCATACTGGATTAATTGGGGATCCCCCACTTGAAAAGCTGCAAGTTTGGCTCTTTGTAATGGAACACAACTGCTCTGGTTTGGCCCTACTGGGTCCATTTGGGGACCATATATGACTTGTTATGGTCTTGCTGAGTTTGTACCTCGCTTTATCAAAAGTATTTGTACACTCTCAGTTGTTGTTTGTATTATTTTTCAGCTCTGGTCTGTTTCTTCGTACTCATACTTAGGATAATTTATCTCCATAAGTTTGTTGTCTATCTAGATTTCGCCCAGCAATGGCTTTAAATCCACATGTTTTGCATAACGGACGAAGCCAAATCTATTTCCTTGTGCATTTGTCTTTGGAGGGAAATGGATATCCTTTATAGTCCCATATGAAGCAAAAACACTAAAACATATACTGCTTCTCCCATTTTTTTGATAAGTAATTGTGCATTAAAATTGGTTAAATTATACAAAGTAAAGGCAATGATTTGCCCCCAAATTAAAGGTCAAATCATTCCTACTAAAATACAATTTACGGGGAAAAAAATGACTAACACAAAGTCTAGGGTGACGTAGTCAATCTGCTATTGACACCACCTTTGAGGGCCTTTTATACGCAATAAACCAATGCCAGGACTGAACTTTAACATTTTCCACGATTTTGACATATGTCTCCTCTCGAAATCGTATAGCATTCCTCGTATTCCATAAATTCTACGTAGTGCAATGCCATATAGACTTCCATAAATCCCTCCCTCGTCTCCTCGTAACCATACCCATATGAGCAATAAAATGATTATGTGGTTACGAGGAGACATATGTCAAAATCCCCATGACCTACATACAAAAAACTCATCCAGTGATATATCTCCGACCAGACTGCATAAGATCGACAGTAGGTAAAGAACACATGTGATTAATGTGTTATCCAGCTCACCATAACATAAACTATAAGATCGCATCTCAGGAGAAAACATCATATCTCGATAGAAAACATTGTCTATCGTGGCAAGATGCGACTTTAGCAGTCACCGACAAAAAGCCATAATTGCTTCTGCCATAATTCTGGGTTCTAAAGTATAATTTATTCGAAGTCTCTTGTAACCTTGATAATAGTAGTTTTGATGTAGGCTTTGTCCTCCTTTGCCACTGTTCTTCCTCCCTCTCCCTATGGCACTTGTATCTCAATCTTTGTTGTTATTCATTCCTCATGTTCTCTGCACTTATTTACCTGTTCAACTTTGTTAATGCTTGAATAGTTCAAGATTGTTTCCCCTTGTGGCAAGTCTCTGCAGCCTGCGAATAGTTTGGATTTTGAGGTTTTGTGCTTTGCTGCCGTTGCTAACACTGAGTAAATTTCAGAGAAACTTGCCGTTACCGGATGTTGCTATAGAGAAGATAGAGAATGTAAAAGTAAGAGAGAGAAGTAGGAGAAACGCTCATTGTAAATAAGCACGACGATGATATCGGCTAGTACTTGGGAAACTTCATGACACAAATTTTTTTTGAAAATATGATAAGTTTTCAACTAATACTTTCAGTTAACCTATAAGATTTTTTTTTATAACCATGATGTATGAAATCATAGATTTAAACCATCCTACTTTGAAATGTTTTCCCAACGTCGATCGAAAATCTTTCACATGCCCTAAATATTTTTTAGGAAAACAGATTCTTGTTAATCTTTTGCATGGTCTTTGTAAAGTTCGATGGTGTGAACTCTCCAGGTCTTCCTGTCAAGTCACTTGGGGACATAAATTCCAAATCCAAGTTCGGTTTCAAAAAAAATAGAGTTAAAGACCAGAAGTTTTCATAAAGAAGCAAAAAAAAAATCACTTGAAAGAATTCATAATATACATGTCTACTACAGTTGTATTTTTTTTTTTAAAATTAATTTTATTAAAAAATTGACACAATTACAAAGATGAAAGCCAAAAGTGGCACCGTCCCTGCTACCAGGTGAAAGGGTGCCACTTCACGACATTCTATGAGCTAGACTATCCAACTAAAGCCAAAAAAAACCTCTAGGGGTCTATTGATAAAGCAAATGATCATGTTCAAAAGACACCGAGTAGCAAATACGCAGGTGTCGTAGCCAGCCCCACAATTAAGCGGGTGAAGGGTTTGTTGTAAGCTGAGAGCCATTGCCAAGTGTTTAGTTTGACCCACTCATCGGAAGTTTGAGCTGCCGTCTCCACATCAAAGCAGACGGTGTTATGCTATTGCCAGAGGATCCATATGACTCCTTGCCATATTGCCTTCCACATCTCTCCGCCAATTTTGGATCTCATCAATCCCATGTGGATTTTGAATTGCTTTTCGATGTCACTATGCCCGATGTAGTTTAGGCCAAACCGGGCATAGATTGATGCCCAGGGTTCATAGGCATTTGAATACGTCAAGAATAAGTGAGACACTGTCTCAACCATCAGTCCGCAGTGGATGCATCATTGACTAGCTCTGTCGATAACCATCCAACGTTGCAAGAGGTTGTCGATTGTATGGATGCGCTGAAGTTGGCATCTCCATGCAAAAAGTTGGATCTTGCACGGCGAGAATTTGCACCAGGCCGCCGCCGCACCTGTAGACAGTAAGACAATCAGAGAAATGATCATAATGTATAATATTATAAGTTGAGGAAACTTAATAGCCCCCTGATGAGTGGCCAGTCCATCACCATTGGTCTTGTTCTTGGCTGAGGGATGGAATTGCTGGAACAGATGCAAGCAACTCTTTAAAAAGTGTTGTTTCAGCTCCTTGGAGGCCTGCGAAAATGAATCCACCAAAGAGAACGCAACGGACTATTTGTGGCCATTGCCTCCATAGTGATATACTTTTCGGAACTAAGTTTATATGTGTGGCCAGGCAGCCCTCCCCTGTCCAGTTTCATTCACAACAAAAGGATTTGTCCCCTTTGCCAATTTTCAGGGTGGTTCTGATTGTGAACTAGAGTTCTTTCGAAAGCCGCCAGATATCGGCCCAGAGAGGAGACATGTTAGCTGCGACTGTCGCCAAATTCCAGTCTCCTAAGTGGTCCGAATGTTGTAGATATTTATATTGGATAATCCTACCCCATAGGCTGTCAGGATCCACTCTGAGGCGCCATAACCACTTGGCTAATAATGCTTTGTTCATACTCAAGATATCTCTGGCGCCAAGTCCTCTTTCTTGCTTGGATCTGCAGATGTCACGCCAACTAATCCAATGGATTGGGCGGTCTTGGGGAGATTTTGTCTTCTAGAGGAATTCGCTCATCAATTGTGTGATGTTCTTCGCCACCTACTTAGGAACTTTGAACAAGGATAAAAAATAAAAATAAACAAGGACACATGATAATACAAATTTGATTTGAGTGATTTTTCGGGAAAGGGAAAGGAAATTATTTTCCCATTTTTGGATATGTCCCTTGATTGCCTCAATGACCAAATCCCACATTCAAAGTCTCCTCGGATTGCCCCCAACTAGGAGACCAATATAAGTGAAAGGAAGAGTACAAATCTTGCAATGTAAAATTATGGCTGCTCTAGAGATCGCCTCCTTCCCCCTATTAAAACCAAACAATCTGCTCTTGGAATAAGTAATGGATAATCCATAAGTGACTTTGAAAATGCGTGATACTCCTTTGATTACAGAAATGTTTTCCAGTTTTCCTTTCAGCATAAGCAGAGTGTCATCTGCGAATTGAAGGTAGGATATATTGAGGCTGCCCACTTTGATTCCCTTCAGCTTTCCTAAGACAATGGCTTTCTGTAGTAACAAATTTAAGCCATCAACCACCATTAGAAATAAAAAGGGCACAGAGGGTCGCCTTGCCGTAGGCCCCATTGAAGTTTGAACTCTCCTGCGCTACTTTCGTTTACTAAGACTACTGCGTAAGGTGTGGATATGCACTCACGCATCCAACTAACCCATTTCCAACAGAAGCCCAGTATGAGCGTGGAGAGAAGAAAAGTCCAATCCACTGAATCAAAAGCCTTTGTAAAATCATGCTTCAGTAGGACAACGTGTGACTTAGACTTCTTAATGGTGTGTAAGGCTTCGTTTTCTATTAAGATCTCGTACACAATTTATCAACCATGAAAAAAAGCAGATTGATGATTAAAACCTAGTTACTGTTGAAATTGGAACTTTAGCAATACATCTTCAATGATGGAAAGGACTACAGAAGAACCAGTCACTCGATGGGTTTGGATAGAAGATGGAAAGCTCTCAGAATACTGCCAATCACCTACTACAATGACAAGGAAATAAGACTTAATGGATTAAGGGGGATGGTATTTGTCTCGGATGTGATTTTAATCGATTGTCTAACTGGCTATATCCTTTATTCATTACAGGGGTAGCTCATCAAACAGAAAGAATCTATGTACCGGTAAAAAAAAAGGGATACCGATAAGCTGATAGTCAGGATAGTCTGTTTGATGAAAAGCGAGGATGGCAATGAACTGAATGCGGAGATGCTGGTGCATTCATGAGGTTAGGGGAGCCATTAACCGATCACCCTTAGCTACACTAGAGGATATGATGGTAGGGCAAAAGTTAAAAGTTATGACTGAGGCAAAAATCACTCACTTTTTCATCAGATAGGTCTATGTGTCATTAGAAGCAGTCTAGAGGTTGTTATCTTATCTGGTTGTATTGTTTTTTATTTCGCTTCTTGTAAATATTTCAGTATATATGAAATTTGGCTTATAAAAAAAAAGCAGATTGATTATCCAAAATAATTTTGTGACACGCCTGCTTTAATCTGTTAGATAGGAGCTTCGAGAGGATTTTATAACTGCTGCCAACTAAGGATATTTGGCGGAAGCTTTGCAGCTCCATCGTGTTTAGAAGTTTGGGAATGAGAGTGATGAAAGTGGAATTTATGCCTTTCTCCAAATGCCCATTGTTGTGAAAATCTCTGATGAAGGATACGAAGTCCTTATTGAGCACATCCCAACGTCATTGAATAAAGAGGAAGGTGAAGCCGTCTAGGCCGGGACTTTTTGTTTCTTTGCAGCTCCAGACCGCTTCCTTGATCTCGTGTTCTGAAAAGGTTGCAGCAACCAAGACATTGTCTTCGATAGAAAGGGTATTTGTAGTAGGGATGTCCAGAGTGGGGCGGATCCAATCCTTCGATAAGTATTGTTTCGTGAAGTGCTCAGTTATGCATAGTTTTACCTCTTGCGAGTCCTCTGTACAAACTCCATGAACATGTTCACTCGTCGATTCCATCCTACTTTGGCATGGAGGAATTTGGTGTTACAGGCTCCCTCTTTGATCCACCACGATCTCGCTTTTTGACACAATATGGAACCTTCCTGGCGCAGGAGAAGCTGCAACTTGTGCCATAAGTCATATCTTTTGTGTTTATCCATGTCAGATGGTACTCTGATCTCAGCAGCAAGGTCCAGGGATCTGATCTGTTCTCCGAGTAGTTTGATGTTATCTCTCACTTGTCCAAAAAATTCTTTGTTCCAAATGTTTAACCTCTTTCGGAGTTGTTTCAGTTTTTCATAGAGTACAAAAGAGGGGTATCCGGTCGCTGTTGTAGATTCTCATTCTCTCTTAACTAGTTCTTCCCAACAATTCAGTGATTTAGTGGCCTTGGGTTCCCAATCAATGTCCTCCTTTTTAGCAATAAAGGTCTATAATCCGACGTTGTTCGGTCGAGGCCAATTAGGAGGATAGACAACTATGGATCAATCCAGGAGGATGAACAGAGAACTCTATCAATACTTTCCCCCACCACCTCGAAATACAGGTGCAGCGGTACTTGTGAAGTTGTAGGTCTATCATCCCTGTTTCACTTATGAAATTGTCAAATTCGTGCATCTTGGCTCGTGTGTAGACAATAGAGTTGTGTCGTTCCTCTCTATATCTGATAGCATTAAAATCGCCCGTGACACATCAATTGGCTCCAGAATTCGATTGAACTTTTTTCGTGATAACTTCCCACAAACGCTTTTTAGCTGTAGTCTGTCTGATGGAATAAATGTTCATAATGTTTACCTCCACAGAATTTACTCCCCAAAGGCCTTCTACACCAATCATATCTTGTTCTGTCCAGGCGTTTTGCTTTCTGAAGACAGATCTTTGCTAGACACATAAGAGACCACCTACGATGCTCTCTGCTGCTTTAAAATACCAATCAAAATTGCCACTTAGCCAAAGTTGCCGACAAGTACACCTGCTGATATCTGATAATTTGGATTCTTGGATGCATAAAAATTTGATTCGTTCTTTCCTTACCAGTTCCCAGAGTTGAAGATGTTTTCTGTAGTCACTTAGTCCATGGATGTTGTAAGAAAGGATGCGCATTTTCAGAGGGAAACTGAGTTGACCTCGTTCTAGGGGTTGTTGTCTGAGAGTGCAATAGTTTTGTCTCTTTCCTCCATTTGGTATAGATGAGGAATTAGATTGGATCCTGAAGTGTACGACGTGACTCCTAACTTAATTGCTAGATCGTAGATCGCAACTGAGGAAGATTAAACAATTCCCCTTGATTCGATACTATCAATGATTTCCATGAGTGTGGTTGGTACATCCGGAGACCTCACCGAACTTTCCTGTGGATCAGGTGTCAGGCCCGTAGTGTGTCTCATGGGCATTGAGTTGGAAGGATCCGGCATAACCTTGTTTTGAGTATTCAATTCCTGCAGTTGAGGGGCCTTAAAGACAGACGGGAGGATCTCAGATCCATATTCAACCTGTCCTAAAGGGGAGGATGAGAAAGGTTTAAGTCCCACCCGCTCATGTTGTCTGACCAATAGCGCTGTGAAGCCTCCAAATTTGAGGGGAGAGAAAGAGTTCATGCCTTTTGCCGCACTGATGTCATGCGCGGGGCTCGTGAGCAAGCTAGTTGGATCTGTAGTTTGGCTTTGACTGCGTGGAAAATTTTCTCCATCAGCACAATAGGGAGTGGGAAGTAAGGAGTCCACGTAATAATAGTGTCTGCAGTGATTGGACCGGGGATGTTGTTTTCGAGAAAGGTAGCTTCCAGATTCTTTCCTACAATTGGCTCATCCGTACTGCCCCCTGACCAATAGTGGTCGAGGTAGACGTATTGTATGCAGTGGAAGATTTCAACTGAGGATTTGGTTTAGTAGAGATTTCCAATGGCTCCTTCGATCCCTCGAAAAAAAAAAAACTTTCTGAGTGTCTCGCTAGGCGACGTAATGGACTCTATTATTGTTGGAGATTATTCCCGAAGCTGTGATTCGTTGGGGAGTATGACATCTGTAGGCAGATCTGATGGGTTAGAATTGTCCTTTCCCCCTTTGTTCAGAGGAGGCCATTCCTCAGCCAGGGGGTTTGATTTGCTAGAAACAATCAATCTCCAAACCTTGTTAATCCATTGCTACTTGCAAGGTGCAGGTAACTCCAGCTCCTCCAGAATGTGAACATTAAACTTATTTCCAATGTGTGACGTATTGGTTTGTTATCGTTAACTAGGACTTCTAGTTGCCCGAATCGCATTTCTTGCTTGTTCGTCGTCCTTTCATCTATCATAACTAGTTATCCTAGCCGTGCCACAATTGTTTTGAAAAATCTCTGTGCTAGCAGTGAAGGGGCGTTTCCCTAACTTCTAACCATGCTGGTCAGGCTAATTTTTTGTTAACTAATCTCCACGGTCTGATATTATGAAGATGAATTATGTCCGAGGTCTTTCGATCGTTCATCAATCTTATTTGATCCGTCTAGGATGAGAGTTTGACCAGGACCTCGCCCCCTCCAAGCGAACTGCTAAGGCACCTGAATAACCCTGCAAAGCAAGAGTAGAGTTTATATTGGCTAGATCTAAGATTGGGGAAGGAAAGCCTACTAGACAATTCAGGAACCAGGATGAGGCGGAAGGATCCGGGGAGAAATTGATTAAGATTTTATCCAGTGAGGCAGTCAGATCCACCAAATTTGTCTGTGGAGCCAATCTTGAAGAACTTGTTGCTATTAAGTCATTCTTGTATGATGGAAGACGTCCCGCCTCGAGAGTACCAGAATTTTGCGCTTTGTTCACATTGAGTTGAAAAGAACCCATCCAGATCGCATTGAGCTTATCTTGAAGTAACTGTCTCACGGAGTGTTTGAAGAAGCAAACGAATCCGAATACGCCTGGAAGAACAAAGCTTTTTTTTCTGGGCAAATGAATGTCACTCACATGACCGTAAGCTGAGAAAGTTTGTCACATCTCTTCAAGCTTCCATGGAGGTGGAAAATTAGTGAAATGGAATGAAATCGAGTTGCCTGTCTCTAAGCTTGCGGATGTACGGGGTGAGCGATTTCGTAGCTACAATCATTGTGTTCAGAGTAGTTGCCGCCTTAGATGGTGATGTGAAGTTCTTAGAGTGGACCAGCACTATGTGCCATTCATCAGGATCGTCAAATGTGGTTGGTGGTTCGTCCGATGAGGGAAACGGGGGGTTAATCGGAGATGGGAACTCAGGCCCCTCATAATCAGACGAGGGACCTAGATTGGGAGAATTGCTTTAGACGAGGGGCCTAAATATGGGTGAATTTCTTTAGATTATGAAGCCATAGTTTAGAGAGATGGAGGACCGAATTTTACTAGAGAGAGATTCATTTATCTTTTTAATCTGAATTTACTACAGTCATATTAGAATAACTAAAAAGAATGTTATGCCATTTTTGAGGCGATTCGATTGAGTTTGGTCCTGGCATAATCATATTTGACAGTGATTTGAAAGTATAATAACAGTAATTAATATACACTTTATTTGGCTTTCCTATCATTGGGATATCAATGTTGCTTTCATAGTCTAGATTAGTTGTAAGGGAAAGATCAAATGTGACAAACATAATATAACAAAATGGAAGTCATAAAGAAACCATAGTTATTGATAGAACAAAACTCAAAATATAGCTAAAATATGGGGTTTAAAAAGTATTGAAATTTTTGAAGGACAGTAGAATATGAACTAATTTTTAAAAAATTTACATTATACATCCCATGGAAGCAGATCGAGATACACATGTTGTTTTCTTTGTTGTGAATATTATTCCTTATATTTTGTGTTATGTATTACACATTGTTTTATAGGAGTATAATCTAGTTAACTTAGGAAAGTATTTGGTAATTAAGGAAATAATCAATTAAAGTGGTCCTTTCATTTTACAAGTATATGTAGGAATTTCGGAATCTATTTTACATGTCATGAAGCATGTTATGTGTAGAAGCGTAATAAATTGTGTGTGTAACATGCATAACAAAAAAAATTGAGAATTCCATTTCCATGGATCTTGCTTATTTACACAACTTAAACATCAAAGGAGAAGAAATTATTTTTACCCCAAGAAGATTTATTCTTCAAAATTTTGAAAGGAGTATCCTCTTCAAGGTGTCCAAATATCTATCCTATGTGGTTGTCCACACCACCATAATCTTTGAGAGCTTATACAATCTTTTGTACAACTTATATGTGTATTTTTTGAATGTTAGTTCCACATTTGAAATCTACGAAAATGAAAGGAAAAATTGCATCAAGTGCAATTTTTTTTTACCTCTTTCTCTATACTTTCGGGTAGAGAGAGAACTCATTTGTTTCTTCTATTAAGACTTGCAAATGCATTAATCTTCTACTTATGAATGTATTAGGGTATTTATAGAGGTTCCCATGAGTGTAAGATGCAAACACATATCCTAGAGTTGATCATCGTTTGATAATAGCCATAAATGTGTTTGATCTTTGTGCAACTCATGTTTAGGTATCAAGGTTATGTAGAATCAAACGATGCAACTAATATATACAACTCTTTGTATATTATTACACAATTGCACGTAATTTCATTGGTCATGTAACCTTTGCATGTAATCTAATTGGAGGAAAATATGTCACAACTATATATATCACATATATATAAGGTGTAACAATTTTCCACTAATATATATATATATATATATATGTTTATAGATGTAGTGATTGAGACAGTTTTGTATAGATAAAACTCTAGTAACTGCCGGTCCTTACCTCTATATAAAGAGGCATACAGAGAATAAAAGATATACTTTTGACGATCAACCTAATCTCCTCTCTTTTACTTTTCTGCAGATATTTTAGTTTACAACACATTATCATCATGAGTTGCTCTTCTCCAGATTTCCTTCTCCAAATTTCTCCAGGTTTTCTTTATCTACCATAAAGCATCTCTAAGTTCTTCTTTATACGTGGACATTCAAGAACTGACCGGTTATTATTTTTTTTTAACTACGAGAGTCTGTTCAAATTTTTGTGTTTCGATTCTTCAACAAATTTGTTGATTCTTCTTCATAGATTAATTCCCTTCGGTTTTTCTTATCTTTATACCTTCAAATCTGAGTGTGATGAAATAAATTTGCTTTATAATTTTTGCCAAGAACTTTTGGTGTGTTCCCTCAAAAACAAGATTTTTTTTGTTACTTCTTGTTTGCGTGGATGGGTTGGTTTCTTGTTTTTGTGGATCACTATGACGCCTGAAGAATATTCATTTAAAAATTAACATGTGATTGACACCATCCTAATAATCATTCTATATTATTTACTATATTACGATTGAAGACGAGAAATCTATACCAGTACATCCAGCATCATTTTTTCTGTCATGCATACATTTTTTTTAATCATTGCTCCATGTTTTCTTACTTCGATGTCGACTGCAATAAGCTTCCCTATACGTGATGTTCTTAAATCATCAATTGCAAATTTTTCTGTACATCGTGGATTATATTAGTCATGTGATTGAATTTGTGGCGGTTCGTTCCCTGCATTTATCATAGTTTGTTGTTTGAATTGTAGAATTTTTTTTAACTGTCAACAACACGTCTGTTGGATAAACATATTTGTTGCACACAAACACATCTGTTGATAAATGTTGATAATGTGTTGCAACACGCTGTTGGACACATTATTTTCGTCTGTTGCATCTGTTAATTGTGTGCATTTATGTTGCACACGTTTGTTGCAACATAGAAACAAACGTCTGCATTTATTCTTAAAAAAAGGAAATTATTTTATTTTATCTTTTGTACTTTGCAAGCATTAAATACAATAAATTATGTATTAGTTATTTACCAATTATTATTTGTATGTTAATTATTTTGATAAATAAAAATAAAATAAAATAATAATAATAATAAATAAATAATTTTCTTATGTGGAATAATTCTTAGCTATATGTTAAAGTTAGAACAAATTTTTAATTAGAACGTGATTAAATCAATTTATTTTATGAATAATTTTTCTTTAGTAATAAAATTATTTTTATTGCATTTTAAGATCATGAATTATTATTGCATTTTGATGGTAATAAATTATGATGACTTTG
>JAOWBN010185564.1:0-16385 GCA_028565015.1 Pinguicula moranensis
GTGATTTTTAGTTTATAATTTCTTCTTATATTAAAATCCAAATTAAAAATCCAAAAACAATTTTAATCCTTTTATATTAATTTGTGTGAATTGTTTGCATATTAGTTTAGATAACCACAATTGAAACAACTTTTAACACCAACACTCCCTGTGGGATTCGACCCTATTTACACTTACACAACTACACCCGTATGCTTGCGGTAAAGTGAGTGTTTTTAGGTAATTTAACTTGGTTTCGTGCATAAATTTATTATACCTAAAAAATCCATCACTTTTTCATACACCCCTACACAAAATGTCGCGCTGAGCGCAAACATCATCACATCACTGAAATGATTCTTACCCTCATTTTTCACTCTCATGTCCCCCTCTCCCATTGGGTAAATACGTTTAGTACTGCAGCCTACACCATCAATCTACTATCCTCACCTCTCCTAGAAGGTATCTCTCCTTTTGAGTTACTCTATGACACTACTCCTAGATATGATTATTTCCATCCCTTTGGATGTCGTGTGTTTCCTTATCTTTGAGATTATGCACGTCATAAATGCTCATCATAGCCTTCCTTGTCTCTTACTTGGATATACCTCCTCTCATAAATGGTTTCATTGTCTTGATCTCGCTTCTTCTCACCTCCACATTTCTTGTCATGCTCGTTTTGATGAGACATGTTTTCTCTTTCACTATTCCTCTCATTCTTCTCCTATCTCTACCTTATATATCTTTGAATTTATTAATCCTTATGAGACTGTGCCTCCTTCTCTTGTCTCTCTCTAGACTTCACCCCCCTCCTCTCCATCACCTACCTCATCTCCTGGCTATTCCCTATGCCCACTACCCCCTGATACTATCCCCATCGATGCAGTAAATGACATTTCCTCTGATTTTATTGTACCCCCATACTTGACTCTCCCTCTATTCCTACTGATTTTTCCCTTGATTCAGACCCTCATTTTGGTTTGGATCCTTCTCCCATTTCCTCAACCATGACTCGCTCCCATCCCATGATTACTCGTGCTAAGGCTGGAGTTTTTCATCCTTGGATTATTACTGACTATTGCACTGTGGCACCTACTGCCTTGCTCTATACTTTGTTAGTTTCCACCGAGCCATGAGGCTTTCGGTCTGCCGCCAAAAATTCCGCCTGGATTGGTGCCATGGATGAAGAAATCATGGTTCTTCATCAAAATCATACATGTGACTTGGCACCACATCCTCCAGATGTCAATATTGTTGGCTCTAAATGGATTTTTTGCACCAAATATCTTTCTGATGATTTTGTTGAACGACTCAAGGCTCGGCTAGTTACTCATGATTTTACACAGATTTCCAACATTGTTTATTTTGATACCTTCAGTCTTGTTGTAAAAGCCATCACGGTTATTGTTGTTCTCTCTGTAGCTCTTTCATGAGGGTGGTCGCTTGGACAATTGAATGTCAAAAATGCATTCTTTAATGGGCATCTCTTAGAAGACGTCTACATGGAACAACCTCTAGGATATGTCCATCCAGTATATCCCAATCATGTCTGTCGTCTCAAGAAAGCTCTTTATGGTCTCAGCAGGCACCTCATGCCTGTTTTGAGTGATTCAGTATTTTCCTTGATATACTTGTCTTTGTCTGCAATCGTGCCTATACTTCATTGTTTATCTTTGTTCGTGATGCGGCTACCATTTACTTACTCCATTATGTTGATGATATTATTATTACTGGTAGCAGTGCCTCTTTTCTGGATACGTTTATGCAGCGTCTTCACTCTGAGTTTTCCCAAAAAGACCTTGACTCTCTCACTCATTTTCTTGGGCTCGAAGCTACATCAACAGATGATGGTCTCTTTCTTAGTCAAATGGAGTATGCCAGAGACATTCTTACTCGCGCTCAACTTCTTCACAGCAGTCCTGTCAGCACCACGATGATTATCTCACAGTATCTCTCCACTGATGGTGACTCCTTTCTGATCCAACCATGTATTGCTCTCTTGTTGAAGCATTGCAATATATTATCATTACTCGCCCGGATCTCACTTATGTGGACAATTCTGTCCGCCAATATATACATGCCCCCACTGAACTTCACCTTTAGGCTATCAAAAGAATTCTTCGCTATGTCAAGGGCACACTTTCCATTTGCTTGATGTTCTTCGCCTCTTTTCCAGTTAACTCAATTACTGCTTATTCTGATTCTGATTGGATAGGGTATCCTAATACTCGTCGTTCCACCTCAAGCTTTGCCATCTTCCTTGGCGATAATCTTATCTCTTGGAGTGCTGAGAAGCAGCTTATCGCGGTCGAGTTTTGAATCAGAATATTGTGCTTTCGCTTATGCCATTGCTAAAGTCTATGGCTTAGACATTTGCTTCATGATCTCAGAATTTCATTACTACAACCTCCATAGCTCCTTTGTGACAACATTAGTGCTGTATTCTTTGAGCACCAATCCTGTTTCCCATAAATGAGTCAAGCATGCTGAGCTCAACTATCATTTCAATCGTGAGCATGTTCTTGCAGGAAATATTCGTACTCAATCGATTCCCTCTCATCTCAAGGTTGCGGATATCTTCACGAAAAGCTTGTCTTGAGAGCCTTTCACATTCTTTGAGTCTAAGCTTCACGTGGTTTTCAACCCACACGCTCAGCTTGTGGGGAGCGTTAGCCGTAACTATATCAATAAAAACAACATTAATGAAGCACCATCAAATGACGAGGAAGTGCAAGGCTCTAGAATGAAAGAAGATGCATTTACTACTCACTCTACGCTCCAAGATGATCGTGGCAGCATCTATACTGGGAGAAGATCAAATACTCAATCATCCTCTCAATATAAACACACAAATTGTACTATAAATTGCAATGCAAGATCATCAACGAAGAAAGCTCAATTTGTTCTTTAACCTTCTTAGTGTTCTTCAATCAAAATCCCACCTCCATCCCAAAATTCTTCGATTGAATTCAATCAATTCTTGGGGTCTGAAGGCGAAGAAGATAGTGGGCACCTGTTATTCATACACTGCCTGGATTAGGAGACTTGATATTATGAAAGAGTCAATATTGATAATTTCAGCCCTGGGCAGCGGAGCGGGCGGAACCGTAATAGCCCATTCCGCATTCCGCTCGCGAAGGATGCGGAATCGATGTTTCAGTTCCGCATCTGCTCGCGAAGAATAGTT
This sequence comes from Pinguicula moranensis, assembly GCA_028565015.1. Lineage (NCBI taxonomy): Eukaryota > Viridiplantae > Streptophyta > Magnoliopsida > Lamiales > Lentibulariaceae > Pinguicula > Pinguicula moranensis. The sequence continues at coordinate 3,167 of JAOWBN010185564.1, forward strand.
TTCCGCATCCGCCCGTTCCATGTAATTTTGCAAGCAGATGCAGAATCCGCGGATTCCGCATAATTTTGCTGGCGAAGCGGATGCGGAATCCGCGGATTCCGCGTAAGTACATATGCCTATAAAAAAACAAATAAACAAATAAATAAAAATTGTGGGAGGGCGGAACCCCGCGAAATCCGTCCGCATATAGTTTGTATTTAAATAAAAATAAATATATAAAAATAAATTTATGCGGGCAGATGCGGATTCCGCAAAATAAAAATCTTCTTTCCGCATTCCGCCCGCATAACTTTGCGGAATACGATTTTTCATCTGCATCCGCACCACATTCCGAGCGAATGCGGACTTGGCGGATGCAGACGCGGGCGGAGCGGAAAATTACGCGCCCGCTGCCCACGCATAGATAATTTTTTTAGATTTGTACTAATAATGGATTAAATAAAAATTATTATTAAATTTCAGTACTCAATTAATGAAGTTATTATGATATATATTAAATGACAAAATCTATTTGGATTTCAACGGAAACAACTTCTTTTATAATTACAACGGTAAGAAAGCGTATATCTGATCCTCGAGATATCAACTTGATTAGAAATATATTGGTTAGATTGTGGTTGTGGTTAATGGTGGATATTATATTGATGATAGATTTTAGTTAATGATTAGTTTTGTAAATGTATAGGACACACAATATGTCTCTTTTATTTTTTATTTTAATAAAAATTTAATTATCCAAGACTTTCGTATCTCCATTAAAATAAATAAAAATGTGTCTAAAAGATTGAAACGGTTTTGTATCATGTTAAAATCATAACGGCAACTCAAAGATTTTAAAACCTTTTCTTCGGATTGGAATAGTACACACGTAAACTTTTTAACCAATTAATACATTCAATTTTTTCCTATATCTGATTTGCATCATTAAGGGTCAGGTTGGTAGTCGGGTTGTAGATGGTTTAACTTAATTTTTGTCGAGTAATTCGGGTTTGCATGGCGTTTGATAATAATTTAAATCAATTAAATTAATTAATATATTAATTTAAATAAATTAAACTGAGTAATATAATAATTTAAATAAATTAAACTGAATAATATAATAATTTAAATAAATTAAACTGAATAATATAATAGTTTAAATAAATTAAATTGATTAATATAATAATTTAAATAAATAAATTGATTAATATAGTAATTTAAATAAATTAAACTGAGCAATATAATAATTTAAATAAATTAAATTAAATAATATAATAATTTAAATTAATTAAATTAATTAATACAATAATTTAAATTAATTAAATTAGTTAACATAATAATTTGAATAAATTAAACTAATTAATATAATAATTTAAATAAATTAAACTGATTAATATAATAATTTAAATAAAATAAATTATAGGGTATAAATAAGAGCATATTAGTAGTTTAAGTTAGTAATACGTATATGAGTGAGTAATCCGTGTTCTGAGGGACGACTACCAAATACATTAAACCAACTACAAAAAAAAAATTGAATGTCATCTACCAAACGCACCTACCCGTGTTAGCTCCACAATAGTCCACGAATTTAGTTTACTCATGCCCGACTACCAAACTTGCGTTAAGCAAATAATTGATGATTTATATAATCAAGAACCCAAAGTTGAAAGCACACAAAATAACTTAAAAACTATTCAGGACATACGCGCAGAGGCTAATTTATTAGTGGGAGCGCATCTCTCCTTAAAAAATAAAATATAAAAATATAATAATATATTATATATTTTTTTTTTATATATACTTATAATTATTTTAATTTATAATATTTAAATTTAAATTATTAATATATATATTATTAAAAAATTATGGGTGCACCCAAGGGCGGATTTAAAGAGCCCGGCCTAGCTCCAGCTCTGCCTTTGCATCAATTTGGATGGACGGGTTGATGATAGAGCTTGGGTCGTTCTTGAAAATCGTATAATTTTTAGGGTTTGATGAATAAAAAAGAAAAAAGATAATGGTGGAGTTGGACCTATCTTCTCTCTTTACTCTCATAAAAAGTCAAAAAATAACACCTATCAATTTTTTTTTAATAATTTTAACATTTTACTTTCTAATTTTATAATATTTTTGTTGAAAAAAGTACAAGCTCTTCTTAAAAGTAATAGATATTTTAAATTGTTGTATAGTTTTTAAGTTATAAAAAAGAGACTTATTTACTAAAAAATACTTAATATAATTTAATAGAAGAATATTCTTTTATCCGTTTGGTAACCGGATAGAGCTTATCCAACTGTTATTCGGGTGCGGATAACCGAGTGATAACTATTTTAGTCCTCCATTTTGTATCTTAATAACAGATTTCAGAAAATATAGCATAACCGAGTCATAAAAAAATTTTGGCCTACCAATTTTTTTTTAGAGCGGCCTAATTTTTTTTTCTTCTTCTAAATCTGCCATTGGGGCACCCCTGATTCTAACTCAACCCCTAGATCTAGCCTGATATCAATGACTGGAATTTCTTCTGTCAAAGGAACATCGAGTTCTACAGGTCCATAATCCCTAGTATTTTTCCAAATAAACCTCTTTGGCAGCTCTTCCCCATTTTCAGCCAACTCTTGAACTGTTTTGAGCAAACCCGTTTCTGGGTTGCCGTCGGCGGAGGATTCAGCCATTGCTGGTTTATTGAAGAAGATCGAACAGAACTGCTTTCTTGTGCGGGATGGAATCAATAGAAAAGGCTTAGAGCTTCTAGATTCTAATGGAGTTCCTGAATACGATACACAAAATCTGTAAAGTCAATCAAGAGTTTAACTTATTTACAAGCAGCCCCATTCAGGATTAAAAATATTTGAACAGAAGTAGAGAAATGTTGATCAACAGCCTCGGCACCGGCGGCCTCAGCGTCGAACTTGTAATCACCTTTTTTCTTTGATAAGTGACTTGTAATCACCTTATCCTGTAGAATGGTTGAAAATTCTGTGTATATATTAAAAGTCTAAATTTGTAAGAAAACAGTTCTCACACAAACAAATTTCTTTTCTTGATGAAATGAAATTCCGTATCTTTTCCAATTTCTTGATTGGATGCCAACAGACATCAAGATTCGTGGCAAAGTTCCGACCTTTGGTTGATTTCGTATTACTTTCTCCTTCATCCTCCTTTCATTACATTTACGACACACACGTATTACTTAATTAATGTGGACCACTGTACATGTATACACTTAAGCTTCTCCTCTGTCCGAGCCTCTCTAAGAAACCATGGCTGGGACTGGGATCACCTCGAGCCCGGAAAAGTATTTATTCAAATTTTCTTTTTGCCCGAAAATTGAAGCTTTAAGCTATGGAGCTTCTGTTAGATGCCAACAGTTGAATGGTCTGGCCTTGAAGCACAGCAAGAAGTTGAGGGTTTCTTGCAGTGTAAAAGAGAAGGAAAGAGAGAATGCTGCAGAAACGAGAAAGACAGGTAATGGGCTCGAAGTGATTTCGGAGTTGGAGGAGGAGGATAGTCTAGGGAAGGTGGGAAATGGGAGTGGAAAAGTGAACTTCGACTGGGATTGGCCTCCATGGAAGAATCTTCCTCAAAGATATAAGCTCATTGGAACTACCTCCTTGGCATTTGTTATTTGCAACATGGATAAGGTAATTTTTCCTGCTTTCTCTCGGATGGATGGGTTAGGCATCTATGTTTTGAGTGTTGGAGATGGAAATGAACTTATAAATTATTGAGTTCTATGGTGCTATTGCAGTATGCATGTGATGTGATCAAGTATAGACTTGGGTTATGGTTGGATAAATGTTGATTAATTATTTTGCATCTGACAAACATGGTGTAATCAACACTATAGAGTTCTTCTAGGTAGTGCTAAATAGATGTTGTCATGTAGTTCTTGCTCTTTTAGAGTACATAATTATTATTGCTTCACCATGAGAAAAATTCATCTAGTTATGCTGTCCAAAACAATTCAAGTAGTATATAGTAGGGTTCTGGGTTCAGGTTAACCATTGACTAAGTTTCCTTCACTGAGTAGGTGAATCTGAGTGTTGCCATAATTCCAATGTCTGATCAATTTGGGTGGAATGCATCGACGGCTGGATTGGTGCAATCATCTTTCTTCTGGGGTTATGCCCTTAGTCAGTTGCCTGGTGGTTGGCTTGCCAAATTTTTTGGTGGGAGGTTGGTTTTTAGGCCCAACTTCACGAATAATAGCGTGTATAATTCAAGATTATTTGTCATGGCTGGTATTAAGATGCCATCAGGTTATTGCTGCTAATTTGTTTACATGTACTACATGTTCATGCATTGCTGGAGGGTGTTGCTAAGATGACTCACCTGTCATTCTTCTCGTATCTCTTACTTCCCATTATTTATTCTCGTTAGAACAAATAGTCTGTCATTGATCCTGGTGTTTCTTTCTTGCTTACATCAGAATTCTCACTCTTTGTTTCATGAAAGCAGTAATGTGCACTTTTATGCACTTTTCAATTTATTTTAGGATAGTAGTCATAATATATATAAAATTATGGATGATCTTCCTATTTTATTTCTAATTAAAGCTTACTTTCAATAGATTGCCATTATACATGCAGAAAAGTACTTCAAGTGGGAGTCCTGATTTGGTCACTGGCCACAATATTGGTTCCAGTTGTTGCTGGGTTTATGCCTGGACTTGTGTTTTCCAGGATTTTGGTAATGCCACTCTAGCATAAGTTTTTATCATCCTAACAAATATCATCTGCACATTTCCTAGTTAAACGTTATCAATATAAACATCCAGTCTGATTGTAACTTTCGCTTCTTTTCTGTACTTCACCAAAGACATCTCATGACATGTTGATTCATTTCTGGCTTTTCTTTAAGCTCATTGAATTCTGTCAAAGTTCAGGTGGGGATTGGAGAGGGTGTTTCGCCATCTGCTGCCACTGATATGATTGCCAGGTACTTCTCTTAAAATGGATTCTATGAAACTGATACGTTTGTTTCAAGATGACGAAAGTGCAATATAATCAAACAGTGAGTAGGGTATGTGTACAAGAAACAATCATTCTTGGCATAGGAAGAAAACATATCTACCAGGGGCTTTGAATGATTGCAGTTTCTCAATCCTATATTGTTGTATTGTTTTTGTTTATTCATGAGGAGGAATGTACATAATCTCCAATCTGCACAATTTCTTCTTTAGTTTAATTGGCATCTTGATATAAGCAATTACACATTTTGAAAATCTGAGGCTTATGTGATCCTTGACTTAAATTAGAACTTTGATTCAACATTCGGTTGCAGTATTTTTGCCTCCCCAAATTTAGTAGAAACAAAATAACATTTTTGAATGGGATGCCTGATGGTCGTCATGTTTGTTATAAACAATGAGGAACTGATAAAAGTCTAATTACCTGTATGCTAGGAAGGTCTTTCCTTCTCTTGGTGGCGGTTAGTCTTTGTTGCATCCTTTTCCCCCTGCCAATCATGCATCAATATAAATACTTAGCAAAAACAACATAAATACTAAGCAAAAACAATGTAAATACGTAACCAAGAGAAGGGAATTAAATGCATATGCCGATTCTATGATGTTTCCATAGGTTCTAGGTGAACTTTTTCTTTTTTTCCAAAACATATTTCAGGCTATCTTTTACTACCTTGGTATTCAGAAATTTTATTTCCTTTCCATCTTATTTCTCTGCATCAGTCGTAGCCCTTAGTTTTTTATACTGGATGTTTATGTTATTATGCTGGATGTTTGCTTCCATTTTACTGAATGTGTCATTACTATGAATTGTTTACAGGTCGATACCAATAGAAGAGCGTTCCCGTGCAGTATCATTTGTTTTTGGTGGTTTAAGTTTTGGAAGTGTCTTGGGGTAATGTTTGTTTTGTTACTAGAACCTTTGATATTTTATATGGAAATCAGTCCGTTTGCTGTACAGAATGAATTTGATAGACTTCTGATATTAGGCTTCACAAGCCTATGTTCATTTCATATTCAAACAATTTGCCGTAAGTAGCTTTTCTTTTGGGTGAAGTTTTATTGTTGACTTTACTGGATTTTGATTGTAACTGCAGGCTTCTCTTGGCTCCTCCACTCATCCAAACGTATGGTTGGGAATCTGTATTTTTCATTTTTGGCTCCTTTGGTATAGCCTGGTGAGATGTTTATTTTTTAAACATGTTGCTTATGCCTATCCAATGAACCACATGAAAGAGGTTGAAAGGGGAATATCATAATAAGCCCAGACGCCTGCTTTTCCCTACAAACTTTGCAATTTTTCTGTTCTTTTTCTCTCTCCAATGGGACGTAAGGTGTCTTTTGGGGCATGAGGGTAGCTTGAACACGGATTTACCAGAGTACAATGTGGTTTCCAGAAACTGGAGGACAAACCAAAAGAAAGCATGTATAGCTTTTTTTCTTCATTTCATGACTATTTTAAACTAACGTTCCAGGTTCTCAGTATTTCAGTACGTTAGAGAAGATCAGACTCCATTTAGAGCTACTCACCTATCATGTAGGGAACTAATTCATTTGTTATCATTTATTTGTACTATTTGCCAATTTCCACTTAAAGTTGTTTCAAGTCAAATGCAATCAATGTGATTTCATTTGGATTCTGCAGGGCCTCACTCTGATTCGGCAATTATCTCATGGAACTCCTCTTTAAAAGAGTTGGGTGTCTCAGTGAGGGTAAGTTTATATTTTCATTTTGAATGCATGAAACAATGGAGCTTAGTGTGTCTTAGATTTTCTTATGAGCCATCCCTTCTTATCTGTGATTTTCTTGATAGGATCTGCCTTGGAAGGAGTTCTTCAAATCCAAAGCTGTGTGGGCGATGATATATACTCATTTTTGTGGAAGTTGGGGTCACTATACATGCCTATCTTGGCTTCCAACTTACTTCAGGTGCTTTTCGTATTTTACCTACCTTTGGTTTCTCTGGATGTATCCACTTAATTCTTCTTTTTTGTTTTCAGAAACCTGTGGAGGTTTTTCCATTTGAATAGACTTGTAAAACGAATAAATTTGTACCAAGTTTTAACCTTTCATCCTGAGACTGTTGAGTTGTTGAATTTATTCTTGATTCTGAACTCAGTATATCAGATGACTTGGTTTTTTCTATGCTAACTTTCCAAAACATTGTTTCAGGAACTGAAGTTTCCTGTTGTATTCCATCTTAGTTCTTTGAGTTTATGAAATTATACTGACACGCTAATTTGATCTGAAATCTGTGTTTTTCATCTAAATCCTACAGTGAGGCATTGAACCTTAACTTCACAGAAGCTGCATGGGTATGTGTTCAGAATTTTTTGTTTTCCACAATAATAAGATTTTTTTCTGCTTTAATGCATGGGCTTCTGTTCAAGGCATTGTCAACATGATAATCTTTCTATCTTATTTTCGATACTAATGCAGGTTTCTATTCTTCCTCCCCTTGCTTCAATCTTCGTCACTAGCTTTGCATCTCAATTTGCCGACAGCTTGATTGCAAAAGGGGTTGAGACCACCGTGGTAAGCCTGGCACGGGAAGTTATGTTATTCAACATTTAAGTTGAAAAATATTCTTCTGATATCCAAATTTAGGATGAGAAAACAGGCTTCTATCCCGTCGTGTAATATGCTTGCGGTAGACATGCTGACAGTGTTGGCACCATAGAATTTATTTATATAGAGCCTTCTTTCCTAGTCGCGTAATGGAAAATCGGGTAATTTGGCTTGTAACAGGTCAGGAAAATTTGCCAAGCAATTTCCTTCCTTTCTCCTGCGACTTGCATGATTCTTTCTTCTGTGGACTTAGGACTGAGTTCTTGGGAGATTGTGGCAATTCTCACGGGTGGCTTAGCGCTATCCAGTTTCGCTTTATCAGGTATCTAGTTGGTAAAGGTCCTTTAATTGTTGGCTTGGATGTTATGTCTTTCATACAATACAATGACAACTCCATTAATTTGTCCTTTACAGGACTATACTGCACTCACCAAGACATATCTCCTGAATATGCAGGCGTTCTTTTGGTAAGTACCCTGATGAAAGTGTTACTGCATTGTTTTGTCCTCTGGCAATTCTTTTGGTAGTCACTTGAGTCCGTCGGAAGAAACCTTATTGAGATTAAGCGTGCTACCAAGTTTGCATCCGACAGTTAATTCATAAATTGCATACTTTTGTAGGGTATTACCAACACGGTTGGAGCAATTCCTGGAATCGTCGGTGTTGCTCTCACGGGCTATCTCCTTGACTCAACTCACTCATGGGAAGTAAGATTCATTCTCACCCATCCTGTATCCTTCCTTCCTGTCTCAATGATCCAACGCATTCTAATCCGAGCAACACAACACATACATGGTTTTGTTTTGTACAGATCTCCTTGTTTGCACCATCTATCTTCTTCTACCTCACCGGCACCACCGTTTGGCTGGCACTAGCTAGCAGCAAGCCTCAAAGTTTCTCCAAGAGCGACTAACTCCATTTTTGAGCTTCAGTTCAGACCAACCACAACTCTGTTGGGAGCTATTACTTGTCTGCACAACAATTGCATAGTAGGTTGCCGTTTTTATCACCTGCTATCTAGACATTCCACAATCCACAGAGTATGTTGGCTTTGTAACTTATTAGTTACAAATTTTGATTGTACATAAATTAATATACTTTTGGCAACACACATCAATAGCGAGTGTAGTTGCTTAACTAAAAAAATAGCGAGTGTAGTTACAGAGGTGTAGTGGTGTTCTGGTACATGCAAAATCCATTGTTTCTGTACAAATAAACAGAATGAGCATTGAGTTTGTACATGCCCTTGATGCATTATTGGTTGGACGGTCACGATGAATCGCATCTTGACCATTGAATCAATAATTTACACGTGTTCGACGGACGCAGGCACCCAAAACTGTTAGCTTTTCAGGGATTGTTGAATAATTGAGTCAAGAGCAGCAAATCTTGACATATGGGACAGACAAGGAGCCACCTAAGCAGCCAAAGAAGAAAACATGCAGCCACCAAAGAGGAAAAAATGCAAGAAGTAGCCAACTTGGTGTTTTCAACTTTGTAGCCTATAAATATGATGCAAAACATTGTGTAATGCATTCAAGATATACAAATATCAAGTTTCTAGTGTTTCAACTGGGATAATCATCCGAATCCATCCATACAATTTATAAGGATCATTTGTTGTTTCTTGGAATCAGGGCGGAGTCAAAATGGATCTGACCGTACCGTACCGTACCCTATTTATAAATATCGTGTACATTTGTATCTTGTTACCTCCTACATGAATTCCATTCCACCCTATGTATTTTGCTGTTCAACCCTGCAAATGAGATGGAGAACCAAACAAAATCACAAATGCACTTAATCTTTTATCTATAGTAATAACTTTTGATTCATCTTATCTATCGGCTACCAAACTAGGATCCAACAATAAGGTTCCTAAACCTTTGGCATCCAACTGCAAGCTGGGATATCCTTATCCACAGTTGGCATATGAACAAACACAATGGACATGGAGTGAGGAGCAACCCTGATGGGCTTCGATGATTTCACTTTCACGGCTTATGTATCCGGTATTAGACTCGAAGAATCTATTGTTAGCACAACTGTCCGGCTTTGGATGTTTCCATCCAGTGGTGTTAGATGGTATTCTTCTATGATCATATCGGCAAGTTACTGCTTCCTATCAGGTAGTGAGCTAAATTTTGGCCCATGCCTGTGATGCCTGCGCTTATGCAGGCTCGTGGGTGTTCCCACAAATTCTACTTTTGATTCGAGAGTCGTGTTGCCATCAATGTTAATCACCAGGAGGGTGATTCGTTCCAGTAGGTGTAAGTTAGCTTGCGGAACGCAGAAAAAAGGTTGCATTTCCAGATATTGAATAGGGGTTAATGCAGAGGACTTGCAGATTGCTACAAGCAATGAGCATAAGCGCGGATCATCTTAGTTCCACGCGCCAAAGAAGAGCGCTGCAAGTGACCGTAAATTGGTGAGGAAAGGCTGAGCAGAAAGTTTCCGGCAAATTGAGAAACTGGCAACAATCATCTTGTCTGTGCTGAGCTAAACTATAACAAAGTAGAAATATGCAAAAGCATGCCAAATGCAGCAAGGTTGGAAGGAAGTTTAGGTGCAATTATTTATCTCGCGACATTAAGCTCTTAAGACAAAGCAAGGTATGTATGTAATAGTCCGGATTCGGTGTGAATGTAGTGGTGTTCAGCAAGCCATAGTTGCCACCGATGAACATCTGCCTGTAATAAACCTTGTGACTGTAGGTCGATGCCAATCCGAGTTGATCCAAGTACCTGTTCATCCATTCACATTAAAAGCCTCTCTCTCCATCAACAACTATAAGCATCTTAGTGACCAGAAACTGAACACAAATGCGTTTGAAATTCCATCACGGCTACTATTATACGCTCCTCCACCCGCACCAACCCAAGCAGACACCGTCTTGCCAGAATTCTGCAATGTGTTGTGGAGATTGCTGAACACGTTGGCACCAACATCAAGAACAGTTGGATTCAGAATCCTAATGATGAGGTGCTCATCATTTCCTACAAATGAAAGATAAGATCAATATGTATCATCTTCAGATACTGGAGGAAGTCCGATTGATTCGCTTAGCTCTCTCATACTACCAGAGGATTTAGCTAGGAATCGACTCAACCAGCTTTGGTCGAAAAATTCTCCTGGTACTTTGATCAGAGGTTTGGAATAAACTCCTTTGTAAATATCTTTTATTAATCTGTGCACAAGGATTGTATCAGAAGCGTATGAATCTGTAGCGACTCTTACCCCTATTCCCATTCCGCTCAATTCATTCCCTGACAATTAACAAGATAGAGTGATGAAGATATCCAGTGAACTATTCAAAATGCTGTCCGTCCACATGACATAGCAGTGGTGTTATGATCAGTATACCATAGCTGTTTGCAAGAAATATTTTTTCCTTGTAATCTTTCTCTCTGGTTTGATACATTTCTGATATGATTAAATAGGGAGATATACATACAATCAAATGGAAAACGTGTGCTACTGCTCCTGCAGGTTTTGTGGACTTGTGCAGAATTTGTTGACATCTTTGTGCCGATTTTGTTGACATCAATTGCCTACTGCCTCCTTTGCATTGATGAAGTGGGGAACAAGGATTTATTGATTATTGTGATTGTTACCAACCTTTCCTAACACCCCCTTCAAATTGAGCAGTCGGATCGTCGATGCCCAATTTGTGCAATACTTCTTTGAATTCCCTGCTTGGCACAGCTTTAGTTAGTATATCTGCCAATTGATCTTCAGAACGAACAAATGGTAACTTGATTATGTTTGATTCCAGCTTTTTCTTGATAAAATGCCTATCCACCTCAATATATTTCGTTCGGTCATGTTGCACCGGGTTCCCTGAGATACTTATGGCTGCTTTGTTGTCGCTCTTTAGAATGCATGGTTCGTTTGATTCATACCCTATCTCTGCAATAAGTTTCTTGAGCCAAAGTATCTCAGTTATCCCTCGAGCAATACCTCTGAACTCTGCTTCTGCGCTGGATAAGGCCACAACCTTTTGTTTCTTACTTCTCCATGTTACCAAGTTTCCTCCAACCATCATGAAGTATCCTGATGTTGACCTTCGATCCATATGACATCCAGCCCAATCAGCATCTGTATATCCTTGGATTTCTAGATGTCCGTTTTTCCTGAACATTATTCCTTTTCCTGGCGTCCCTTTGAGATATCGAAGTATCCTTAATGCTGCCTCCATATGACTTTCTCGTGGACAATGCATAAATTGACTGATTACTCCTACAGCATGGGCTATATCTGGGCGAGTATGTGCAAGATATATTAGTTTTCCTACCAGCCTTTGATATTGTTCTCGATCAACAACTATTTCTTTCTCATCTCGTATCAATTTCAGATTTATCATCATCGGAGTCTCGCTAGGTTTACAGTCCAGTAAGCCTGTTTCTGCGAGTAAGTCCAAGATATATTTTCTTTGAGAGATAAATATACCTTGAGATGATTGCAATACCTCGATTCCCAAAAAATATTTTAGGTTTCCCAGATCCTTCATCTCGAATTCCTGAAATAGGTTATGTCGCAGAAGATCTATCTCTTGATTGTCATCGCCTGTGATAATCATATCATCAACATATATAATTAAGCATGTGACCAGGCTTCCATTTCTTTTTAGGAAGAGAGTGTGATCAGAATTGCTCTGCTTGTATCCATACTTTGTCATTGCTTCTGTGAATCGTCCAAACCAGGCCCTTGGAGATTGTTTGAGACCATATAGTAATTTCTTTAATCTGCAGCCATCTCCCCTTTTAAATTTCATAGAATATCCAGGTGGTGGTTCCATATATACTTCTTCTTGAAGATTTCCAAGAAGGAAGGCATTTTTAACATCAAATTGATGTAAGGGCCACTCTTGGTTGGCTGCAATGGAGAATAAGACTCTGATAGTATCCATCTTTGCAACTGGTGAGAAGGTCTCAGCATAATCCACACCATATGTCTGTGTGTATCCTTTTGCCACGAGTCTTGCTTTGTATCGCTCAATGGAGCCATCTGCACGATGTTTGATGGTGAACACCCATCTACAACCGACAGGTCTTTTATCCGTAGGCAGCATACAAATCTCCCATGTATCATTCTTCTCCAGTGCTTGCATTTCATCCTCCATTGCTTGTTTCCATTCTGGTTTATTTTGAGCTTCAACCACATTTCGAGGTATATCTTCCGTATATAGTGATGTCATAAAGGATTGTGTGGTAGTGGTAAGATTCCTCATAGCCATATTTGCGACAGGATACTTTGTTGCTCGTGGTATATGTTCAGGCTCATACCATTTCGCTGGTATCCCCCGATTTCTTCTTGGCGGTAATACAGAGTCTCTTGGAGCCTGCTCAAGACTAGTTTCATTTTCTTCATGTTCACATATGATGTTATTACAGGGCATAACATCATTACATTCCAAATCTGTTACCTCAGGTTTCAGGAGCAGAGGAGTCACAGGCGTTAGTGGCTGAGCACGCTGGTCTTCATTATGCTGGTCTTCTGTTTGAGGCATAGGGACGACCGACGGATGATTACTGAGAAACCAATCGAGTGGATCAGATATACTCCCCCCCTGACCATGAGATTGGGAAAGAAAATAGAATTCGGTTTCAAGGAAATTGCAGTCCATTGTAGTGTACATTCGTTTGGAAGGGGGGTTATAGCATCGGTAGCCCTTTTTATTGACCCCATACCCAACGAAG
>JAOWBN010185574.1:0-16384 GCA_028565015.1 Pinguicula moranensis
AAGCTGAAAATGAATGAAGAAGCTGAGTTGGCTGATCGAGAACAATATCAGAGGTTGGTAGGGAAGCTTATTTATCTTTCTCATACAAGACCCGATATAGCATATGCAGTCGGAGTAATTAGTCAATTTATGCACAAACCTCAAGTCGAACATCTTGAGGCAACCAAGAGGGTAGTCCGATATTTGAAAGGAACTTCTGGCAATGGAATAATTTTTCGCAAGAGTGGACATCTCAATATCGAAGGATACACAGATGCCGATTGGGCAGGAAATTCAAATGACCGAAGATCCACTTCAGGATACTTTACACTTGTAGGGGGGAATCTCGTAACATGGAAAAGCAAAAAACAAAAGGTGGTAGCACTTTCAAGCGCAGAGGCTGAGTTTCGGGGAATTGCAAGGGGGTTAGCAGAAATTCTCTGGATAAGAAAATTGATGGATGAGTTGGGATATCTTACAGAAACAACCTGTCCTCTCAAGTGTGATAGTCGAGCATCAATAAGTATTTCTGGAAATCCAGTACAACACGATCGGACCAAGCATATTGAAGTGGATCGACACTTCATAAAGGAAAAGCTTGAGGGAAAAATAATCAGCTTACCGTAGGTGAGATCTGAGGATCAGCTGGCGGACATCCTGACCAAAGCAGTACCAGGAACTACTTTTGCACGTGTTCTGAGCAAGTTGAATTTTGGAAATCCCATAATTCAACTTGAGGGGGAGTGTTGACTTAAGTTAATTAAGGAAAGGAATGATTTAAGGGTCAAAAATATGTACAAGGAAAGAAGATAAATTCTTTCCTTATTACCCGCTTCATTCCTTTCCTAGATTGATTTTACCCCTATAAACACATGTAATCAAAGAATGAACAATGAATGAAAAAGAGTGTTTTTGCTCTCTACGTTTCTTACTAGAATTCTTCACTCTAACACGTTCCTCCCGGCAACAGTGTAAGGCATCAAGATGCGTACTTGTACTGTCACAAAATCTAGGAGCTCTACCAGCAGCCACTTTCAGTGCACTCCTTAGGTGAGTAACGAGAAGGGTTCCCAAAACTCTTCTCGTTACTCAGCTAAGGAGTAACCAATGACAACAGAGCATCCACCTCTAATAGCATCAGCCAAGACATTGATAAGAACCTTGGCGGTGGCGATTTTCTGATCAACCAATAACAGCTTACAGTTTCTAAATTCAACAGCTTCTCACTATCAATCACAAAGTATGGAGATATGTACCCATGGTTAAATTGCATTCCTTTAACAACAATGAAATCATGCTGCCCCTCAACAGCTAAATATGTGAACGCCAGGTGCTCCCCGACATCCTTCTTGTCTTCCTCAGAATCAGAGAGCTCCTTCACAGTGGTCTTCATCACCCAAAGAGGAATGGAGTAACTAATGAACTTGGAGTGTTTCAGAACCAGCACCTTCAGACTATGCTCGTTACGGTCCTCAAATTGGTCTTCCGCGAGGTAGAGAGTGATTTTTGTTACGAATAGAAAAAAGAAAAACTTCAATATTTTCATTGATGAACCATGACGTACATATATATAGGAGAGGTAGGTTAGAAAATCCTAGATTAGTGGGATTGTGTATTAGATGTGGTAAAGATCGTGACTCATGATCTTTAGACTTTTATAATGATTTGTTTTCCTTACTAACCATAATTCATTTACTATATTTTTATCTAACACTCCTCCTCAAGTGTGGATGTCAGATCTCCGATGCCCAACTTGCACAAAGTACTTCTATACATCTTTTTGAAATTGTATTGGTCAAAATGTATGTCAGCTGATCTTCAGACTTGACAAATGGAAGACTCAAAATGTTGTCTTCTAATTTTTCTTTGATAAAGTGTTTGTCGACTTCTATATATTTTGTTTTGTCATGTTGTACCGGATTTCCAGAGATGCTAATAGCAGATTTACTGTCGCACTAGAGTGGAGTTGGGTTTTTCACAACAAAACCAAACTCTGAAATAAGTTTCCTTAGACAAAATACCTCAGTTAGACCGCGTGCTACTTCTCTAAATTCAGCTTCAGCTGTAGAAAGAGCAACCACTTTATGTTTCTTAATTTTCCAATTCACAAGATTACCACCGACCATCATGAAATGTCCGACGGTTGGTTGTCGGTCAACTTGATTTCCAGCTCAATCAGCATCTATGTATCCTTGAATTTCTAGATGACCAGAACTTTTAAAAATAATTTCGTGTCCTGCCGTTCCCTTCAAGTAGCGGACTCTTCTATGAGCTACCTCCATATGGTTTGTCTGAGGTTTGTGCATGAGCTTGCTTATAACCCCCACTACATAGTCTATACCAGGCCTAGTGTGTGAAAGATATATCAATCTCCCAACTAACCTCAGATATTGTTCATGGTTAGCCAAGTTCGGTCTCTCATCAACCTATAATTTATGATTCACCACTATGGAAGTTTCAGCAGGTTTGCAATCAAGTAACCCTATTTCTGCTAATAAGTCTTATTTCTTGGTCCGATCTTAGTACCTCAATTCCAAGAAAATATTTCAGTGCCTCTGATCCTTCGTTTCAAACTCCTGAATGTTTCCTCGAAGCTGTTGAATTTCAGCAATGTCATTTCCTATAATAATCGTGTCATCAACATAAATGATTAGACATGTAATCTATTCACCTTGTCTTTTGAGAAATGGTGTATGGTCCGATTACTTTGCATATATCCGTATTTCTTTATAGCCACTGTGAAACTCTCGAACCATGCTCGAGGTGACTGTTTGAGGCCATATAATGCTTTCTTTGAACGACAAACTTCACCCTGTTTGAATTCTGAAGAATATCCTGTGGGTACCTCCATATAAACTTCTTCTTTTAGGTCTCCGTGTAGAATGGCATTCTTCACATCAAATTGATGGAGGGGCCAATCTAATTTTACTGCAATAGAAAATAATACCCTAATGGTGTCAATCTTGGCTACCGGTGAGAAAGTTTCAGAGTAGTCAAGACCATAAGTTTGGGTAAAGCCCTTTGCCACCAGTCTGGCCTTATATCTTTCAATCATCCCATCAGCATTGTGTTTCATAATGAAAACCCATCGACAACCTACGAGTTTGTGCCCTGATGGTGGTTTACATTTTTCCCAGGTTCCATTCTTGATTAGAGCTCTCATTTCTTCTTGAATAGCATTCTGCCACTTTGGTTTTTCTTAGGCTTCAGCTATATTTTTTGGAACCTACACATCATACACAAATGCTAGAAAAAGCATTATCATGGTTTGTTAGACTCCCCCTAGCTAATTTACCATAGGACATATAGATGCTCTCGGGATATGATCTGGCCCATATCTGCGTACTGGAACACCTCTGTTTGCTCTTGGAGGAAGATTATATTTCCCTGATTCCTCCGTATTCTTCCCAAGAGAAGAATCAATCATTGTAAACTCAATGATTGGATCAAGAGTATTTGCCTCAGGGGACCGAGGTAGGAGAGATGCTGATGTGGGCTCAAAGTCATCATGTGTCTCCATGAAAGGTGGCTCGATGGTTCCTGCTGCAAGCTCTTGTGTGACAATAGGAGGCATACTTGGTCGTAGCAACCAACATAGAGGATTACCCAAATTCTACCTGATCCCAAGATTGGGTCGGATAGTAAAACTCAGATTCGAAAAAATTACAATCCATGGTAGTGTATATACGGCAAGTTTAGAGATGATAACACCTATACCCATTTTCGTTAACCCCATACTCGACAAAGATACACTTTAATGAACACAAATCAAGTTTTCTTCGATTTTGATGTGGGATGTGGACAAATACAGAACACCTGAATACCCATGGAGGTAAAGTTAGTGGGGAAAACCCTGGGATATGGCTAGAGAGGACATGAAGGAGTGTAGCAAATCTGAGAGCCCTAGAGGGTAGACGATTTAGGATGTATGTGGCAGTAGCAACAGGATCTGGCAAAAAATATGAAGGTACCTGTGAATCACTCATAAGGGCACGGGTGACCTCTAATAAAATACAATTGTTTTTAGCTACACCATTTTGTTGCGGACTATTGGGACCAGTAGTTTGATGGATAAGGCCATTTTTTCGAAAAAATGTTTTCATAGTATCATTTACGAACTCCCCCCTTTTCAGATCATAAAATTTTGATGGTTTGCCGAAACTGAGTGGATATCATAGTATAAAATGTTTGAAATATGACAGGTACATCAGGCGTCATGCGTGAAAAATCATCTATAAGGAGGATAAAGTACTGATATGAACTATGACTAGAAATAGGTGTAGGGACCCAAACATTGGATTGAACAATATCAAATGCAGGGGTTGCACGAGTATCTGTGCTAGAGAATGAATGTCTATGGCTTTGGGCCGAAATACAGGTCTCACATGCGAGTGCACTAGTTGTTTTAAATAATGAAGGAAAGAGTACTTTGACATACCTTAAGGAAGGGTGACCCAGGTGTTGACGCCATAATCGAAGATGCTCATCCACTGTCCCGCAAGCAAGCCTAATGATTCCTTGTTGAGCCACCTCATCCATGTAGTATGGGATGCCTCACTCAATACCACGTCCAATGATCTCCCTTTTCCGAAGGTCCTGCAAGAGACAAAAATTTGGATGGATTATCCCCATACAATTAAGCTCCTTTGTCACATGGCTCACAGATAATAATTTGCTTGACTAGGAGGGGACATGTAGGCAGTTAGATAATTTCAAGGTAGAAGATATCTTGATTGAGCCTGTGCCCTGAACAGATGAAATTCCTTCATTAGCAGTTTAAATATGAGTCCATTTATGTGGTCCACTTGAAATCAAATCACTGGAATCATAAGTCATCGTATTCGTGGCCCCACAATCAAGAAACCACCAAGAGCTTTTAGGTATTGAGGACCTCGGGGTGGCATAAGTTAGTTCATGAATCAAGTGGATCCAAAGGATCGGGACTGGGCAAATCAAAACATCTCAACATAAAGAAACGAGAAGTGGCCGCAGTGGGGTCATTCTGCAATTTTCTAGAACTTTTGGTGCCATGCTTGTAATATTCAGATTTCTGGGGGAGGTTCTGCATTTCGTTAATTCTGGAAGGACCAAAATTCTGAATTAAAGATTTCAGGGTCACTGGATGTGAAGATTGCAAAGTTGGAGGACTAGGCTGCAAATAAGTAAACTTGGTCGAATGGCAGTTTCGTGAATTTGCCAACTTAGAGGGCATAACCGTCTTTTTACCTGTACAAAACGAGGGTAAATCAGGGAGAGACAGAGGTGAAATATTCTTACCCCCATGAGTCCGTGATTCTTGCCTGTCTCCTTCCATTTTGCCATTGAAGTTGCCAAATCGCAGCTCCCTGCCCACGGTGGCAGTGACGGCCCCTAGTTTAGGAAGTTTATGCATTTTGTACCACCAGTCAAGATACCCATTTTTTTGAAGCATTTTTCCGTCGTGTGACCTATTTTCCAGCAATCAGTACAATTGAAACACCATAATTTACTCTTGTCAACAGCACTCATGTGGGATGAAGATTTCCCCCCTGTTTTTGGGTTGCCTGACCGTGAGCAAGTGGATAATCCTATGGCCTCACCCGACGGTTGATATTCACCTTACTGTAGAATTTGGTGGCGGATAGCCTCTCTCTGTAGGGTGGCATAGGCAATCTACATGCTCAGGAGAGGATCCAGTTTAATATATTCTCGCTTCACAATATCAAAGTCGGGACATACGGCCGATAACAGTTTGTACAATCTTGTTTCTTGCTTGATTTTGTGATATGTGGCAATATCACTAGAACAAGTCATGGATTGGGCTCCCTCCTATCAATCTCACGCCATATATGTTGTAAGATTGTGTAGACGTCCTCTAATGTGCCATCGCCTAGCCGTTGGCCATTCGCTTGGACTGTTAAATCAAAATATGGAAGGCGTCCGAACCACTGCTATATGTTGTCTCAAGTCTCGTCCAAAGATCTTTCATCATGGGATACTAGTTGAATTGGTTGACAAGATTTTTGTCAATATTATCAAGGATCTAGAAGCAGATGCATAAATTAGTCTGTTCGTGGTGAGGATAAGCTTTGTCTGTAGTGGTCGGAGGCTGTGAATTGCCCATCAAATGGCATAGGCGACCTCGACCCCTGATGGCCACTTTCATTAATCTTGACCATAAAGAATAGTTGTCATGTTGTAGCTTCATACTGAGTTTGATTGGCTAGTTGTTTTCCGCTGGTATTTATTTGAGGATTGTTGCAATCTGGGATGGTATATCTGCCAAAGATTCATCTTCGGAGGTGGATTTTCCCCAGTTTGTTTTGGATTTTTCATTCTTGACAGACTTGTGGGTAGATGATGAGACTAAAGGTCGGTTCCGAGAACTGCCTACTCTGATACCATGTTACGAATAGAAAATAGATCAAGGAAAAACTTTGATATTTTCATTGATGGATCGTGAAGTACACATATAGGAGAAGTAGGTTAGAGAACCCAAGATTAGAGGGATTTTGGCACGATCTTTACCCTTTTACAATGATTTGTTTTCCCTATTAACCATAATTAGTTTCCTTTGTTCTTATCTAAAAATTTTGTACCCCTTCTAAGATTGCCACTAGATGCAACTCTGGTAATTGTAAACGCATCACCACCTAGGAACCTCAAGATGTATTGTTGATCATCATGATGCTCAATAGTGATAATCATCGTCTTGGTGACCAGTTAAGTAAAGTAAAAACCAACTCTGGGCTATCCAATTGTGCGTACATCCACCTTTACTGCAGGGGCCTTCGGGAATACCTCGGTCATACCAATACCATGATCAACAATGATATCCTCAGAAACTCTTACCGTATGCAACAGCTAGGGATCCACAGATGGTGTGACATAACTCACAGTACTAGCAGCCATGGCGGAATTTGGGCCAAGGAAACCCTAAAGGACAAATCCCACTGCTTCCATGATAGAGTAAGGTCTTTCAAGATCAGGTAGTATGAGGGGCCTCAAGAGATAACTAGCTGGTGCAGGATGTTTCATATCAGATGCGACATGCAAGAACATCTCTACGCAGACAACTTCACACATCATCCACGCTCGTCCTTCAAAGATTCGTGTTCAGAGGACTCCCACATAGATTCTTGTTTGCTGCATAAACACAAGGATCTTTGAACCGAGAAGGCAAAGACTCTGTACTCTCGCCCTCTAGGTTGTTTTAGGAAGATGTAAGCTTTGCAAAGCAGCCAACAAGTAATGATCATTTGACAGATTTGTTGAAGAGAGATCTAGCTGCTGTAAGTATGATAACTTGGAAAATCATACTCAAGGAATGTGAATTGCTGCCGCATATGGTACTTGTCATCGAGAGAAGCAACGATAAACAGTCATCGTTCATTGTAGACAGGGTCCATCACATCCTCCTCCAATAGTAAACACGCGCGATACATCCCAACAAGACCATAATAATCGCTTGTCGCACAGTAGTTACCTTTCTTAAGGAAAACAACTCTCAGACTTGATTTTGCAAGAGTTGCTGCACCAACCGCACCAAGCGTCCCGGCCATCCTAGAAGTCGTCATTTAAACATCATGCAGATGGCGATTGCATTCATACAAGTGATCCCACTTGCTCTTGGTGAAAGTAACCTTGAGCTTAATGGTGGGGAAAAGAGGAGTGCGGGTAGAATCCATTTGGTAGAGCCTCCTTACAACGTTCATGGTCTCTGTAGCGACACAAGACGATCTCGCCTGGTTGGTTCGAGCACAAAAGTCCTTATTACTAGAGATGGGCGTGCCAGGCCGCCCGACCAGGCACGCCTGGACACGGCGGGTCTGGGTCCAGAAAATCTGGACCTGGGCCCTTCTCGGCGGGCTAACCGGGCACGGTTGACCCGGCCTGGCCCTCCGGGACCCATGCTTCTCGCCGGGCCACCCTCTAGGTTGCGCCGGGTTCGACACGGTTTAGGCACGGTTGACCCGGGTTGGCCCTCCGGGTCGATGGATTTATTTTTTTTAATTTTATAATTTTTTTTATTTTTTGTAACAAATATTATTTTAAAAACAATATTTTTATAAATTTTATAACAAGTCTAAATTTATCAATGTTTTACAAAATTAAATTTTTTATAAATGTAAGTATAAATAGTTGACAAGTTTATATAAAAATTATGAATTTATAAGTTTATATAAATAGGGTTTAGGCTTTATAGTTAGGGGTTAGTATTCATGTTTTTGGGTTTAGGTTTAATAATTATATACGCTTAATAATTTATAAATAAGTTTATATAAAAATTATAATTTATATAAAAGTTATAGTTTATATAGAATTTATAATTTATACAAAAGTTATAGTTTATATAAAAATTATAGTTAATATAAAAATTATAATTTATATAAAAATTATAATTATATAAAAGTTATAGTTAATATAAAAGTTATAAGTTTATATAAAAGTTATAAGTTAATATAAATGTTATAGTTTATATAAAAGTTATAGTTTATATAAAATTTATAGTTTATATAAAATTTATAAGTTTATATAAAAGTTATAAGTTTATATAAAAGTTATAGTTTATTAAAAATTTAAAGTTTATATAAAAGTTATAGTTTATGTAAAAATTATATTTTATACAAAAGTTATAAGTTTATATAAAAGTTATAAGTTTATATAGAAATAATCATTTTTTATGAAAATAATTAAATTCATCATTTTTAAATTTAGGGTTAGAGTTACGGTTTAGAGTTTAAGGTTTAGGTTTATATAATATTTTAAAATTTATAAGTTTATAGTTTATATTAGAGTTTATTATTTAAGTTTTTGAGTTTAGCGTTAATAATTATATATGTTTAAAAAAATGTGCCGCACGGCGGGCCACGGCCTTTTCATTTATTTTATTTTTTATTTTGAACACGGCGGGTCAGCCCGTTACCCGCGGTGTCCCCTCAAAATCGCCAAAAAAGTGACTTTCCAGCGGTTTTGGCCGAGCTGCCCGACGGGCCACCTCGATCAAATTTTTTAATTTTTTTTATTTTTTTTTGAATTAACGTTTTTCGCTCGGGGCTCGGCGGGTCACGGGTCGACCCGCCGTGCCCACCCGAGCCCACCGGAAAAGTCACTCCAACGGTTTTCGCCGGCCCGCCGAGCCGCCTAGTGGGTTTCCGGAGGGCGGCCCACCGGGTCCCGATGGAGTTTTTCTTTTTTTTTAAAAAAAATGGTCCCGACTGGTTTAACCGTCGGGCCATCTCGAAGGGTCCGGATTTTTCCGGACCCGCCGTGCCGCAGGGTCGCGTTTTCGCGACCCGGGCATGGGCCGTTGAGGATGGGCGGCCCGCCGGGCCGGGCATGAGCCCCGATTCACTTTGCACATCTATACTTATTACTGACTAGGGGTGTCACCCTCTGATGAAATGCAGAGAGGCTTTCAAGGTTGTAAAACAAACTGAGGTACTCCATTTGGAAATTGAACTTAACCCCCTCAACGCTACAAACCAGATTCAATTCCACTAAAATCCAAACACAAATTTTGAAATTTTTTTATTGGATCGTCGCAGAACACCGAGTGGACCAAGAAGCATGCAAACTTGCTGAAAAAAAACACATGCTACTTGCCTAGATTCATAACAGAAAAATAATTTTGTACTTTCTTGTTGGAATGTGAAGTTACCAAAAGGGACCTGATTTAAGTGATTAAATCAGACTCATTCGTCTACCCTCATTTCAATGATCAAGATCATGCCATATGTAATCATCTGGGTTGTACATTTTAATTGAGATCAACGGACAGGATTAAGTGCCGCATCAGCCTGAGGGAGAAGATTTGGACAGTTGGTTCAGAGACAATCGGACAGATAGCAACTATCTGATATTTCAACTTTCAAGAAGAATCCTAGCCGCTCAAGTCAAATCTCATCCGACGGTACCGATCAATTGTGACTTTTTGACTTGCATGACTAAATTTCAATCGTCCGATCAAAGTTCATCTGACGCCCGAAAATTGGTGATTCCTCGATATCCAGTGCACGCTTCTCGAAATCATGTGGACCATCGAGATTCTGTCAAGATCGAATGGATGAAGATAAGCGATGGAAATCAACAAATTGGGTCCGTTGATTTAGTCACCCTCATCTAACGGCTAAAAAGTATGATTATTTCAAAATCCGATTAAATGGATCCAACGATCCACATTAATTTGAGACTTAAGTATAAAACAAAATACACACACTCGAACACATAGTTTTACACTTTTTCAAAATTTGCTCTCTCTCTCTCTCTCTCCTCGAAGCTCTCTAAAAATTTTCTCTCGTTTTTCTCTCGAAAACCTTTACTGTTCTTGCTGTTTGCCAGTGAATTTATTGTGTTTTTCACTGGAACATTGAGAATTTGTGGTTGAGACTTGTGTCTCGGTTGTGTTTGTAGCATCTGTTAGCTGTTTTACTTGATTTCGGTGAAGAGTTGGTTGGTAGTAAACGTTGTATTTGGAAATCTTGGCTTACAGTGAATAACAACTACAAGTAACTCTGTTTCCAGAACTCAACGTGGAGTAAATGAAGCTTGTTTCGAAGAACCACGGCCTTAAATCTATTCTCAATTTTACTTTTTGCAATTTCATTATTTCATATCTTAATTGTTAACTAAGACATTAACTGTTAATTTTCGGATTCGGCAAAATCCTAACATTTCCAAACTCTAACATCAACTTTGTAGCTTCCACATGGTTGTTTTCATCCATCATTGTTTTTAGGAGAAATTCTATCCAGGGAGGTTTCCATCACTCATCTCCTAAAATACTAAAAACCTTCTGTCAATACTAAACATCCAAGCCAAATTTCTACTTTTCTGATCTATGCATGCCTTGTTGGAGAGAGAGAGAGAAATTAGCCCAAAAGGCAATTGTATCCCATGCGCCTCCTCCATGAGGTTCATTTTTAGGGTTTAGGGTCATGGAAGTAACTCGTCTGCCGCAGAAGAAGGACCATGTGATCCTCTTGAGCGCCACAAGCACCAGTAGCTACAAACATCAGCGCCTGGGAATTTTTTGCGGCAGTCATTTCGTAGATGCAGTAGCGGCATCCCGCAAAGGATCCTTTACTGCAACTATGAATGATTTCTTTGTCACTTGTGTTGAAGCAAAGTGTACCGCGACTGAAGATGAAGGTGCATCGGATGAGGAGACGACAATGTTTAGCGAGGAAGGATTTACATCCCAATCAGCACTCTCGCCAATTTCTTCTGGATATTGTCGCCGAAGAAAGGTTTCGGGGAGGAGCGCCGATGTTTCCACATGTGCGAAACTATATTATCTAGTGGTGGATAACGATAATAGCGGTAGCCAAATGACCGTGTCCGCTACTGTTATCGTCAAGGTAGCGGATCGTTATTATTATTGTCATCCGCTATTCCATTGGCATTATTCCACTATCTTAGCAGTAACGGTAATGGAATAACGGTAGCGAAAATCCGCTATTTAAAAATGACCCTAGCCGTTATCGTTATTTTAGAGGATTTTAAAACCCTAATCGTTACTGTTTCCGGCATTACTGCCTTTAGTGATAGCAGTAACGATAACTGATTTATGCCAATTCCGCTACCCGTTATCCACCCCTTACTATTGTTTACATCATGAGTTCTCATTGGCTATGTTACAACATTTTGGAATTCGTCAACCATCCAGGAAAAATAATCGTAATTGTGTGACATCCTCCGAGACTTTGCAGCATACACTTTCTGGTGTTTCTTGGGAATGAACTAGGCTGCAGTTTCTAAAGAAGGGACCACATGATTTCCGACAATAAGAATCATCGGCATCAGGGGTGGAGGGAGGGGGGATGGGGGGCCATGGTCCCCCCTGGAATTTAAAAAAAAATAGTTTTACATGTATTTTCTTTAAAAAAAAATTGGTCCTCCTAGATAATGTTATGCTATTTGTTCTTAAGTTTGTATGAAATGGTTGCTAGCTCAATTGGTAATGTTCTCGGTTTCGAATCTCAACATGCATTGGTTTTGTTTTAATTTAGCTGTCATTGTAAAAAAAATTGATGGTGCTGGGGATCGAACCGCCCGCCTTCTAACACAGTGCAAGCAAATCCTACCACTAAACCAACAAGCGCATATGTGAAATTAAGGTTATATAACTATTATTATTGATATAAAGGTAAGAATTAAATTTTAATAATTATTATTGTATAAAAAATTTTTGATAAGTTTTTATATTTCTATTTAATAATGCACTTTAAAATAAATTCACAGAAAAATTTATTAGATTTTATTAAATCTTTTGTTCAAATCCGAATTTTTTTTTAGAACTTTCGCAGCTTAAACATATTCAGTCCGACCCGACCCACTCTGTTAAAATCTGAAAATTTGCCCCCCCCCCCCCCCCCTCCCTTAAATTCCTAGCTTCGCCTCTGATCGGCATGTTGTGCTCGTGAAATTTACTTCAAAAAAATTAATCCGCAAAATTGTTGTACCGTCGTGCACGATTTAGCTCTGATACCAACTGATGCACTGGAAATTTGGAATAGCAATTACGACTATTCTAATCGTACAATATAAGGTTGTAAGGGCTAAACTCCTTTGTTTTGACTCTTGAAACAGCGGGACAAATTCTCAACTAGAATTCTGGGAAGAGACGCATCTCTTAAAACATTCTTTTCAATTCCAAAATCAACTCCTTGTCTACATGCTTGATCCTTCATTATAAAGTCCACATATTCGAACTAGCCAACTAGACAATCAATACTGGCAGTTGGCTATATCACGCGAGCCACTGTCATGGAAAGATACTAAAATTTTAAAGACAAACTTAAAGCAATAAAAGTTGGCAGTTGGCACTAAACAGGCGTGCTTATGCCTAAAAAAACAGAGCAACCAAATTTAACACAAAAATAGAATTAAATTAGAAGTGCAACTTCCTGAACGGCGTTGTCTTCAGGTGGAGTCTCTAGTAGAAATGCAGACACATTGAATGTCCTTCACTATGTCCAAGAATATTGTTAGATTTGCTACTGCCAGTGATCTTCCAAAATGCATCTGTTGTGGTGTCGATCCTCTGTGCCTGTGATACATCAGTAATTCACTGAGCTGACTTTTACATGCATGCTGAGTAAGTACTGTTGGAAATTAAACTTGCAAACTCACAAAATTACTAAAATTAATTGGCAAAACAATTTGGGCTATTCTCTATCAACTCTTTGATTAAGGCTTTGTACTAAATAAGTCATTTGGCCTCATTTGCTGATTTCTAAGCTTGAATTAATTGCTCTGTTTGTATGTAACTAGGCCTTGACATATGAAGCCCAATCAGTGTCCGAAAAATTTGTGAGCCGTCGATCCTTATTCATCCAATGGCTGGAGTTAAGTAGACACGGATCCAGACAACACTTCACAAAATCAATCTGAACCATTGACAATAAACACACATCCAACGGGTGATATTTCATTGAATAGAACAATTAATCTCGACCACTCAAATTGCCAAGATCCAAAGGCATGCCATAACTTTCGCTCCTTGAAAACAACAAAAAGAAAGTGACATTAATTGCTTATCCAACGGATTCATTTATCTGAACAAATGCCCTCAACCTCAACCTACTTTCTAACTCATTCATTCAATTTTTCAACTTACACTACTCTGATTTCTAAAAACTCTCTCCTCTTCAACTTGCACTCTGAATTCACGTTCATAGTTCAAGTTTCACAGACAGGCCTTCAAATCTTTTGTTAATCTCTCACATTTGCACTCACAATTTCACTGGATTATTGAAACTATTCTTTAAATTTGCATTATTTGTCATTCACCCTACAAACAGAGACATAGTCTCAGATTTCAAGTCAATACTTGAAGATCAGTTATTATATCTCTTTGCATCGATAGATTAGTCTTGATTTCAATTCTTAGGGCAACTGTTTTGCCCAAAATCTTAATTATTTTGCTGTTTTTCTTGTACTGGCCGAGGAAATTCCTTAAAAGTGAATAAAGGCGATAAGAGCTACTGATTTCGGAGCTCAACGTGGAGTACGGAGATCACTATCTCCCGAACCACGGGCATTATATCTCGTCCCATTATTTTCGGCATTCTTTAAAATTCTGCAAATATATTACTTATTGATTATTGTGCTAACAAATTTGACAAGTGATATCGTGTCCGATCCGGCACAACGAATCCTAACAAGTACATTTTGTCATGAGCGAACCATCATAGAGATTGTTCAAGATTATATACATTAGTATGAATTCCGCTAATAGCACTAATATTTCCACTAAGTTGGTATTTAGTGGGGTGTAATCTGATTGAACGTGAGGACTAAAGTTCTGGAGCTAATTTTTAATGGTAATGGAAATGGAAATGGTTGCTTTTAATTTATTTTATTATATTTCTTTTTCCAGTTCAAATGTTGAAGTTCATTATTTTTGCTTATAGCGTTGTTGCTTGATTTTACTTTTTTTTTTTTTAGGTAATTGGGATTTCATTAATCAAATGACAAAATGCCTAAAGCAACTTATAGAGGTAAAAGCTATATAATAGAGGCATAACTATGCAAATACGAACTAATCTGTACAAAACTACTCCCAAAACGAGATTGAGCAACAAAATTTTGGTAGCCGGAGCTACTCTCCCAGTGTTGTCCCCCGTAGTTCTTTTTTCGGGTAGTTAACCATTGCCATAATGACAATTTGATCCATTCTATAGAATTGATTAATCTCGAGTTAGAGTCGAACCGTATCTCATTTCTTTCCCTCCACAAACGCCATGTAATAGTTTCCCTCCACAAGTCCTCTCCATCTTTATATTTGATCATCTGCATATGTCTGATGAAATGTTGTTGAATATTAGTTTGACTCGGGTTATTTAGATCAAACCACTTATATATTTCATTCCATAATTCTTCAGCTTGATTTACTTTCTTAATTATAGTTATATTCAAACTTACCTACACTAGCTTTGAGGTTAGCTTACTTTAGTGTAGAGGTCGGCATACGGATGGAGCGGGGCGGTCCATCACGGGTTAACATGCCTATTTTTCAGCCCGTGCCTATTTTTTAGGCATGGCCTGTCAGTGTTTTGAAACCGGGCGATGCAGGTTGGGCCCATTTTTGAAAATTGGCTGGAAAAAATTGAAACGGGTTTAAAATGGCATGTCCCATTTGAACCATTTGGCTCCTTAACCCATAAAAAATATTATTTTATTTAATATTATATTTTTAATTTATAAAAATTTTATAAAAGAGAATCCTTTTTTCTACCTAATAAGGTTGAAAATGAGATTTGAGTAAATGAGAAAGGGGAGTAGAGTATTTAGAGGCATAAGTGAAAAAAAAGTTTGTGTGAAATTCGTGTGGGATAAAGTCCTACATTCAACTTTAAGGAAATAAGTGCGTTTATATATAATAAAATCGTTGGGTTAACCATCATAACATTGTAACTCAGTGGTTAGGATACTTGACAATTTGACTATGGGTTCGAATCTATTGTAAAATAGTTTTCTGCATTTTATTCTATGTAAACGGGCTGACCTGCGCCCACACCGCCCACGAAACGGGCGGGTTCACCCCGCCGCCTGTTAATAAAACGGGCAGGGCTGCCCGTAACCCATTTTATAAGGACCAAATGGACCGGGCCCGTTTAGCCCGGCCCGTTTGACAACCTCTACTTTAGTGCCCTTAAATAGCAAACTAAATTTTTAGTAATAGATTTTGTTTTCCACCGAGTTAATGAATTAGTCTGCACCTCTCAAAGTCCTTATGTGGAATCCACATTAAATGGATGGGATGGAGAACTTGACATGATGTAAAAAAATAGACATGATCACTTCGATGATGCATCTACTGGTGGCTACATATGCATTTATTTCTTAATCATGCTTTTATTGGATCGTCCGGGTCGATTTCTAAAATTTTGAAGATTTTCAACTTCGATCCACATGTGAAATCGGAATCCGTCGAAAACCGCCGGACAAATCTCGAACTCGGGCGAAACGAGAATCACGCAACCACCAAAGTAGGAGGTCTCTACCCGGAGCACTCCCTGGTGAAAAGAAGGAGCTGCTAGACTCAATTCCGGCAAACAACGGCGACGAGAATGGTCGGACATTTCTGTCGCGACAAAGACAAAACTTTCGTCTTATTCAGTGTTCGCGAAGAAGAAACACACGCTGGACAGAGAAGTCCATTTTTTTTATCTATTCGACCGTAAAGAGATTTTATCTCTTTAGTTGAGCCTTTGGGCCCAACTAGCAATTTAATAAATTGAATTGGGCTCAATGAAAAAAACAAAGCCCAATTAGATTTAATCACATTAAATCTAATTTCAATTAAACTGCAATTAAATTGGATTCGGATCCTACCAACACCTAATTAATTCTCGTCCGTAAAATTCGCCAATTATGTCACACATAATTAATTTATTCTTCAGTTCACCAGATAGAGCGA
>JAOWBN010185585.1:0-16384 GCA_028565015.1 Pinguicula moranensis
TGTAAAAGATATTGGATCTTTCTGGACCATATGTCGTAATTGGCTCCAGTCAACTTATCACTGGAGGAAAGATCATTGATCATGCTTTGGGGTGCCATTTCTGCAAGTGTATTCCAAAAAATTGACATTAGGCACAATTTTGAATTAGGTCGTGTTTGGGGAATTGTGGTTATGTATTTCGTTTGAAAATGTTATTAAGCTCGTAATCATCATGTCCTACATAACCAGAATTTCTTTAGACGACCTAATTTTCACGTATTTGAAACATATTCATGCAAAATACATAGTAACACATACTTCCAAACTTAGTTTGGAGCAAAGAATTGTTCATGGTAACAATTCGGTTGTTTTTGCTGTAGAGCATTTTTGGTAAGTTTTTACAATATTCTGGCTAGACGGACTGGTTGAAATGGGAGTATTGACGAACAACATTTCCTTTTTCCTTAATAACGCAAAGTTAAGAAGAAAATATTTCGAATATATATCAAAAGAACATGAATGTGTTCAGAATTAAGCCGTAATCGATTCGGTAGCACCCAGGTAGTGATCTCGTACTAAATTTCGAATGATCATCTGCCTAGACAATGTTACCATTCCTCATAAGAGGCTCAGATGTCTGGTGGGGCGCATATGTCCCTTTTAATAACCAGCCTAGACAGCCTTATATGAGCACGATTAGTGTGGATTCTTTTGAAAATTTCGAAATAATTATGGTAATATAATTTTGATTATCATAATTAAATTATTAATGCACAGTTAATAATTTATTGTCCATTAATTTTATTAGGGTGAAACAAATTCTCTAATAAAATTATATTCCTAGGCCACATAAACATGCTCGAAAATTAAATAAATTGTCACATAACATTTAATTTAATTTCTAAGACATAATTGAGCATGCATTAAATTAAAACTGCACCTAGCATAAATTTTAATTTAAACTTAAACATGCATTTCTAGAAAATAATAAGAATTTAAATTATTGCACTAAGCGAAATAAATATAATTCTAATCATGCATACTAGAATTTAAATTTATAAATGCACTTAGCAAAATAAATCCTAATACATGCATTATTTTATTATTTCAACACATAAAATAATAAATAAAAAATTGGGACTGCCCAATTTGACGAAATTGGGCCGATTCCCTATATTTTTGTTTTTTTGGGTCGCATAAGCGACCCAAAATACGAAAATTGGGCCGCTGGTCCAATTTTGGAAGAGACGCGGGTTAGGTGGCGAGCCCGACCCGTGGGTTTAAAAAAATTATATATATTTTTTTAATATATAAAATAAAAAATATATATATATAAACAAAAAATTATGGTTTCGACTGCTGCTCGCGGTCGCGGCCGGTCGTGGTCCGGTCGCGACCGCGATTTACCTCGCGGATTGCACGATTCGCGCGATCTGTGCCATTTTCTGGGAGATCTAGTTAAGATCTTGCCGTGTTACGCGGTGTCACCGTTGTTTGGCGTCGCCCGTCGCCGCATTTTCGTCTAATGTCCGTAAGATTTGAGATTCGCCGTGCGAATCCTTGGCCGTCCGCCGTGTTTTGGTCATTTTTTGCTGAGATCTCTTGTAGGTCCGGCCTCATCAGTGCTTTACGCCGCGAATCGCTGCATTTTCCGTCGATTTTGGACAACGGTCGGTGGTGCGTGACGAACACGCGCCGCCCCGCAGTCCATTTTTGACGGCAAAAAAATGCGTGGCGGTGTCGCGATAGTTCCAGGTGATGATGCGCCGTGTGCGCAGTGGATTTGGCGGCGCTTGACGAAAGCGCATTGCCGCCACGAATCTGACGGAATTTCGCCGAAAATTGCTCAACGGCGGCGCGTGGCCACACGCGCCTGGCACTGTTCCGGCGGCGCATGACGAACACGCGCCGCGGCAGTGAACAGTGCGGTGGACGACGGCAGTGGTACGGCGTTAACCAGAAATGAATACCAAAAAAATAAATCGAGTTAGAACAAAGTAATTATTTGGACAAAAAACAAATAACAACGAATCAATCCAGATCCAGGATTGGCTCCGATACTATTGTAGACATAATTAGAACGGATCTAATCAATTGAAAAACTAAGTACGAACGAATCTGAATAGCAACGAATCGTATTCGGTACCTGTTTCGTGCGGATGTGTCTCAGGATCGTAATCTCCTGATTGAATTGATCACGTTGACTGGGATATAAAAGTCCCTTTGATTTCCACGAACCAGATCTCCTACCCGAGGGTGATTGGGAACAAGCCGAAAGAAAACTTATGTGTTCTGGTTTCTCAACGCATGAGAGTTGTGAGAGTCGTATTAATCTCTGTAGGCACGTAGCCTTTATATAGAGATTGGACTGGGTAGTTAGACGGGCTTGTGGCTAAGTGGGCTTAATGTTTAATTAATTTAAACAAATTAACTTAATTAATCCAACAGCTCCCACTCGGCCTCGTAGGCCGTATTATCCCACATCTTTAGTACACTTAAACACTCGGCCACATAGACCGTATATTGTAGTGCGTCTAACTTCTAAGTTGATTGAATTTTTGAGGGGAAGCGGATGTCCCCCTTAATCCCTCGAGGATCTGCACTAGAAGCTGTGGTATCTTTATTTGAAGGACGCGATTGATTTTGGTGGCCTTTCGTAGCAGGACTGAATGGGAGGGGATTATATAATTGGGTTTGATGAATTATTATTATTATTATTGTTGTTGAGCGAACAAAGGTGAGCTCTTCTTTCACGCGGATTGTGAGTAATGGATTGGTTGGGTTTAAATAGATTGGCAAATATTAAATTGGTATGAGGCCTTTTGGGGGTAAAAGAACAGGAGCAAAATCGTGAGGGCTTTCAGCCCAGAGCAGACAATATTATACCAATGTTAGATTCAGAAATTCAATCCATACAGTGGTACGGTGAGTGTGGACGAAGAGATTCCGGTCCCTAGATATAGACTTTTTCCTCGATTCAGGTTCCAGAATGGATAGTTATTTGAGAAGGGTGTTGGTGTCTATTGTTTAGGGGAGAAATTCCCGTTTAAGGTCCCTGAATGGGCGGTTTGAGGGGCAGGATGGTTCTACGGAAGGAATTCCTGATTTGAGGGGCACCGGTGACCCTTTGTTCGATGAGAGAAATGCCGATTGAACAAAGGTGAGCTCTTGTTCCACACGGATTGTGAGTGATGAATTGGTTGAGTTTACTAATGTTGGGGTTCGAAAATTAAATCCTAACAATTATTATTATTATTATTATTATTATTATTATTATTATTATTCAGGTCTCAGATCTATAGTAATATATTAATATTACAAAAAATTGATGAATGTGCATATAAATTGTAAAAAAAGTCCTATTTAGGGATGTGAGACATAACAATGCAACTACTGATTCTCAAGGGTATACAACTGAATGCGGCATGGACAGATTTAAATAGGAATATTTAATTGTAATGGCACAAACAATTTATTTTACTGTTTGCTTAATTGTTTCTGCATGATTGCTTAAAAACATATCCTAAATCCTTTAAATAGTCTTGTTGACCAACGTTTTCAACCTTACAACATTTACGCTTTGCAAGCGTATTCAACCTGAGACCTCTCAATTGATATTTTACTACTTGTGCTATCAATACTCAATAACATTATAACATTTTTAAGAAGTAAAAGCATTTCCAAACACAACTTAAGTAATAGATTTAGGGTTTGGGAAATTCTGTCTCTAAACTTATGGCTTAAATTTTGACAGTTTATTTTTTAGTATTTGGAAGTCCACATTTGCTTCTACTTGTATGAGAGAAGTAGTAACTTTCAAAAGCAGAAGAGAACCTCACGGAACAGTTCTCTTTTCATGGCATATTCATGACCACACGTGTCCACATCTATGCTGAATTATAGAATTCCAACATGTGACGTAATGCCTCCCGTAGGCGTGATGTCATCTATATCTTGCCAAATGGTAGATTGTTTTTCTTGGTCCCGGAGCTTGGGCTGTCTAGCGGTATTAGCGGTAGCGGCCTATCGCTACCGCTATTTTACTGGATTACGAAATGTCATCTACTACCGCTACCGCTTACCGCTATTCCGTTACCGTTACTATCGCTACAGTAGCGATAGCGGAATCCACTACTACTGCTATCGTTAAAATAAATTAAAACTGTTTTTATTTTACAGTTGGCCGTTGGCAGATGTTTGGTCCTATGGAGTCCCCCTGTATGTAATGCTAATGATTGCTCAATACAAAATGTGATACTAGTGATATTTTTATTTTCAGAATTTCTTCAAAAACTACTGATATTTCATGACGCACAGTGAGAAGTTTGTTTGGGAATTGATATGAGAAAGTGAATTAGTGAAGTCAAACTTCAAAGTGTGATTGGAATGGAAATAATGAAAGTCAGAAAACTGAAAGAGAAACCTTAAAAACGCGTGAAACTATTTCACTGTGAAATTTATAATTGAAAATTGTGAAATCTGATCTGATTATCTGAACTGACGCTGAAAATTTTATTTAGTTCTAGTTTTTTTATTTAATTAAATAAAAGCGGTACTACCACCCGCTACCGCTAATATAGTGGTTTTGGTTTTGGTATCCGCTACCGCTATATCGTTACCACGGTATAACAATAGTAATAGAGGTAGCGGTAGCGGTTTTCTGCCACTACCGCTAACCATTAGACAGCCCTACCCGGAGCAATGAGCGACATAATAGATAATCCATCATTCGAGAATCGATAATGACTTCTCTTCTCTTGATGAAGTACTTTAGACCTAATAAAATCATTATATTATATGTGATTATAAAGCATTGGAATGTAATTAAACAACAACAAACAATGTTTTTTTTAATCTTTTCATAGATGTTGAATATTGTAAAATAATTATTTTATAATTATCCTTGATTTACTATGGAATTCCTCAACCCATCTCGATTCTAAGGGATGCAATCCAGGAACTCTACCAGTTTCGGAGTTGCTACACTTCTCTCCCATGTTCCCTAGTTCACACAATGCATTTTATATTTTCTATATTCTTTACCTTATGTCAAGCGCGAATCCAGAATTTTTTTAGGGGACTAATTTCTTTTAGGGAGTGCATCAAAAAAAATTTAGAATTGAATTTTTTTTATGTTGAGTGAACAAAGGGTTCTTCGTCCCACACGGATTGTGAATGATGGATTTGTTGGTTTTATATAGATGGACAAATATTAATTGATATGAGACATTTTAGAGGTAAAACCCCAAGAATAAAATCGTGTGGATTTCGGCTCAAAGCGGACAATATCTTACCAATATAGTGTTGGGTAGGATCCGGAAATTAAATCCTAACAGTGGTGCGGTGAGGGTGGATGAAGAGGTTCTGGTCCCTAGATAGACTTACTCCCCGATTAAGGTCCTGGAATTGACGATTATTTAAGGAGGGCGTATGTGGCCCCTCGTTTAGGGGAGGAATCCCAGATTTAAGGTCCATGAATGGACGGTTCTATGAGTGAATCCCTTCTTTGAGGAGGCACCGGTGGCCCTTTGTTCGGGGGTTTTGAGAGGGCACTAGTGACCTTTTGTTCGAGGGGAGGAATGTTGAACGAACAAAGGGCTATTCGTCCCACACAGATTGTGAATGATGGATTTGTTGGGTTTATATAGATGGACAAATATTAATTGGTATGAGGTTTTTTGGGGTTTAAGATCCCAAGAACAAAACCGTGAGGGTTTCAGCCCAGAACGGACAATATCATACCACTATAGTGTTGGGTAGGGTTCAAAAGTTAAATCCTAACTGTGGTGCGGCGAGGATGGACGAAGAGGTTCTGGTCCCTAGATAGACTTCTTCCCCGATTAAGGTTATGGAATGGACGATTATTTGTGGAGGGCGCCTATAGCCCCTTGTTTAGGGGAGGAATCCCCGGTTTAAGGTCTCTAAATGGATGGTTCTAGGATTGAATCCCTACTTTGAGGGGACACCGGTAGCCTTTGTTCGAGGGGAGGAATGTTGCACGAATAAAGGGCTCTTCGTCCCACACATATTGTAAATGATGAATTTGTTTGGTTTATATAAATTGACAAACATTAATTGGTATGAGGTCTTTTAGGGGTAAAACCTTAATAATAAAACCGTGAGGGCTTCGGCCTAAGCGGACAATATCATACCAATATAGTATTGGGTAAGGTTCGGAAATTAAATCCTAACAGAGTCATTAAATTTAAAGCAGAATAATTCAACAGAGAATCAATATCTTTACAAATTAGAAACAGAAACAAATTTTTAAAAGCAATCCAATCTTTTCAAATAAACTGTAAATGTAACAATTTCAGGTGCTCACACATTTAACAAGTATACACATAGATTAGATGATTTCCTCTAAAAATAAAATTAAAGACATTAATTAAATCAATCAAATAGATATATTTAATAATCTAAAAATACTAAAAGAGAATTTATCAGAGAAAATAAGACTCAAGATTCAGGGATGTGAGTGGCATAGGATAGATGTAGCCCGGCCTCGCCTCGCCCACGCCCTTACTTTACACACCCACTCTCGTCACTGTTTCAGAGAGGTGCATGTGTTTTTGTACCTATGACTGATAATAATGATAAAATTCTCTGATAAGTTTTATATTCATATTAGATATTACCCCCAAACCAGTTTTAGAAGCCTTCCAAATGGTATTTGCGAATTCACAAGAGAAAAATAGGCGAGTTACTGTCTCTCTCTGATTCTTTTTTACATAGGGTGCAAATTGGGTTTAAATTTGTGTGAATTCTGTTGAAGTTATCTCCTTGTGCTCTTGTTGATGGTGATGAATTACAATATAGCAGTGTCGTAGATGAATTGCAGTGCAGCAGCTTCCCTGTTTCAGGTGGACGAGTACAGATGAGAATATATCCCAGCCACACGATGAAAATTGATCAGATGGTTCACCAATAATTCTTCACTCATAAAGACGCTAGAACTATTGCAACACATTTATTCTTTATTTTCTTAGTCTGCGGTTTGACACAAGTGGGTTGTATTCTGTATCTTTCTTTATCCCTAATTGAGTACAGAAGGCATTACACGCTGCAAGATTACTGTTTCTCGTTTTCTCCTGAATTCACTCTGTGAATTGAATTCAGTATCACGAGATCCAGCAAAAGGAGTCCTCGTTTCATATGGTATCAGAGCGACTGGGAAATTGACAAATGGCAACAAATGCATTTCTTGAAGAGCAACTACAAGTTCACGATAATGATAGTTCAGGTACTCAGATTGTAGGGATTCTGCTCAACGAAACCAACTATCTCATTTGGAAGAGTGCTATTGAGTCTGCTTTGGAAGCCAAGTTGAAGATTGGTCTAGTGGATGGTTCTTTAGAAAGGCCCAAAGAAGATAGCAAGCTGTTCCTAAAATGGAAGCGTGCGAACAGCTTGGTGTGCTCGTGGCTCAAAGGTTCCATGATACTAGACCTCATGAAACAATTCATGTTCATTCATGATTCCAGACAGCTATGGAAAGACTTTGAGCAACGATTTGGGACTGCCAACTTACCTCATTTGTTTGAGCTGAGGGGAACTGTGGCCACTATGAGACAGGGCACAACAACTGTTGGAGAGCATTTCGGGACAGATTTGGGATCAGTATGATCAACTGCGCCCAGTACCACACGTTGAAGGAGAAGTAGGATTGATGTTGAAGGCCAGAGAAAATGAAGACAGGTGCATGGAATTTCTGATGGGGCTCAATGACATGTATGACAGTGATAGGAGCCAGATCATTAACACCGATCCTTTGCCGAAGTTGGATAAAACATACAATCTAATTGCTACTGCAGAAAGGCACCGTCAGGTGAGCATTAACATGGCTTCAGGGACTGATGACATAAACATGGCAAATGTGACTAGAGTTACTGGTTCAAACAAATGGAAGGCAGATAAAAGTAACATGGAATGCACCCACTGTGGGCGCACTGGTCATACGATTGAGGTGTGTTACAAGCTGAAGGGAAGACCCGAATGCAGTCATTGTGGCAAGAAAGGGCATGTGGTTGAGAGCTGCTTTCAGCTTAAGGGATATCCGAAGAATAAAGGAAAACAACATGAAGTTGCTTATCAAGCAGCTCACTCAGCTGAGCAGCAATGGAGTGGCACTCCACTTGAGTATAAATCTGAAGACACTGGACATCTATATGATGTTATTGGGCAGATGCAGCGAGATCTCTCAAGGCTGACAAAAGGAATCAGTATTGAGCAACCACAGGAGAAGTTGGCAGTGAATATGGCTCATTTGGAGGATTTTGCAGGTACTACTTGGTCAACTCTAACTGATGATACATATAAAATTTTGTTGAAAGGGGACTGGATTATAGATACAGGAGCAACAAATCATATGTGCACTGATTTGAGCATGATTCAGAATCCTATCTTTTTAAAACAAATTGACACCAGTATGGCTCCCTGATGGTACCACAAAATCTGTGCATTGTCATGGAACTGTCCTGTTATCATCCAAAATCCAGCTGCAAACCTGTTTATATATTCCCAGCTTTAAACATAACCTACTATCTGTTAGAAAACTCTTGCTGCAATCTGATATCGGCTGTTTTTTCATGCCTTCCTTCTGCATATTTCAGGACCTTAACACTAGCAAAGTACTTGCCATAGGTGTAGTGGTTAGAGAACTCTATGTTTTGCGAGCAGCCTCTTTTGGTCCAAGCACACTTCAGCGTGTCCAGTACACATCACCAGTTTTCTCTATCTTCAACAATCTGCGTAGTGATATGATTGAGCCTGTAGCTCGTGCTTGTACTGTTATTACCTCTCAATTGCTGCATAATAGATTAGGTCACCCATCTCTGGATGTCTTGAATCATGTAAGACTTTTGGATTCTGTTGATGTTAAGCAGGGTACTGATTTTTGTTGTCAAATCTGTCCATTAGCCAAACAAACATGCTTGCCTTTCGTACGTAGTAATCACAGATCTCAACATTGTTTTGATATGATCCATGCCGATGTGTGGGGACCTTATAAGCAGGTGTCCCTCACTAATTGCCATTATTTTCTTACACTAGTAGATGATAAAATTATATGTATATGGACTTTCCTGTTCCACTCCAAAGATATTGTTCATTAGCTCCTTTCTAACTTCTTCACGTTTGTTCAAAATCAGTATGGGAAGGCTATCAAAACCATTCGCACTGATAATGGATCCGAGTTCCTCAATTCTCAATGCCATATTCTATTTACTCGCCTTGGTATCAATCATCAGCGTAGTTGCCCCTACACTCCACAACAAAATGGCGTTGTGGAGCGTAGACATCGAAGTCTTTTGACAGTGGCTCGAGCTCTTTTATTCCAATGCAATCTTTCCAAACGATTTTGGGGGGAAGCGATACTCACTGCCACTTTTCTTTTAAATCGATGGCCAAGTCATGTCCTTAACTGGGTAACACCATATCAAATACTTCATGAATCTCAGCCTGATCTTTCTGTTCTAAAGGTCTTTGGGTGCCTATGTTTTGTACACTCAAAATCACATCTCAAGGACAAACTCGATCTTCGCTCATTTAAGGGATATTTTTGTGGATTATCCTATGGGACAAAAGGGATACAAGGTCTATGTTCCTGCACAAAAAAAGGTCATCATCTCTAGAGATGTCATTTTTTATGAATCCAATTTTTCATCTCAATCACAAGACATTTCTTCTCCTGCAGCTTGGAATACTTCCCCAGATTCTTGGTTTAGTTCTCTAGATTCAAGTGATCTAGCAGACGCCTCTTCAAATAGTCCTCCTATAGTGGAGCATCAATCATCTTCTTCCTGCAATGATGTACCTATTTCAAACCAGCTGCCAGACATATCTCTGCCACATTCTAAAACTTCACCACATCCTCCACTTCGTCAGAGCCAAAGAACAAAGAATCCCTCAGTCCTTCTCAAGGATTATGAGATCTCCTTCTCATGTACTTCTGCTGTACCCACTGCATCACATGCTTCATCTTCGACTTATGCTTTCAACAGTGTATATAATCGGTTTGTTGCAAATCTATCTATAATAAGTGAGCGAAAACATTATAATCAGGCAAGGCATAATGCACACTAGATCAAAGCCATGGAGACAGAGTTGCAGGCTTTAGAGACAAATTACACCTGGAAATTGACAATGCTTCCTCCTGGCAAGCGATCTATTGGCAGTAAGTGAGTCTATAAGACTAAGTGCAAGTCAGATGGCTCAATTGATAGGTACAAGGCAAGATTGGTTGCTAAGGGTTACAGTCAAGTTGAAGGACAAGATTTTGCTGAGATTTTTAGTCCCGTGGCCAAGGTTGTCACGGTACGGTTATTACTGGCCATTGCAGCATCTCGAGATTGGGCAATTCATCAACTGGATGTCACTAATGCATTGCATGGATCACTCAATGAAGAGGTCTATATGCATCCGCCCCTTGGTTACTCTAAAGCTAAGAAAGGGGAGGTTTATCTTCTTCAAAAATCTTTGTACGGCCTCAAGCAGGCACCTAGGCAGTGGAATGTTGAATTTACCAAGGCTCTCAATAGCTACGGCTTCAAGCAGTCTTATCATGATAATTATTTCTTCAATTTGCATCAGCCTCAGTTCCAATTATTTTTGTTGGTGTATGTAGATGACGTTTTATTGACAGGGACTGATCTTCAGCAAATTGAAAGAGTGAAACAATATCTTCATGACACATTCACTATTCAAGATCTTGGAGAAGCACATTATTTTCTCGATATGGAGCTTGCTAGATCCGCAGAAGGACTATATATCAGTCAACAAAAGTATGTCACATAATTGATTTGTGATGCATGGTATATGGACAGTGCTGCATCTTCCACTCCTCTACCTGTAGGCCTGAAATTTGCAGCAATTGGTAGTGATAGTTCCCCTTTATATCACAACCCTGAAAAGTTTCGAAGACTGCATGGCAGGCTCCTTTATCTTAACTACACCAGACCGGATCTCACCTTTGCTATTCAATAGTTAAGACAATTTGTACATGAGCCTCATGACTCTCATTGGCAGGCCGCCACTCATATCCTGCGCTATCTGTCTCCTGAAAGAGATCTTGGTCTATTATACTCATATCATTCCACTCTCACTTTGACAGCATATTGTGATGCTGCCTGGGGCACATGTAAGACAACACGACATTCTCTAACTGGTTTCTGCATATTCCTTGGTAGTAGTTTAATCTCATGGAAATCAAAGAAACAAGCTACTATTTCCAGTTCATCAGCCGAGGCTGAGTATAGATTGATGGCTACTACTGTCAGGGAAGTCCAATGGCTGACCTACATGCTCCAAGATTATCAAATGCCGTCATCACTTCCAGTACCACTATATTGTGATAGCAAAGCCGCCATTGCCATTACAGCAAACACGGTGTTTCATGAACGCATTAAATACATCGAAATAGAGTGTCATGTTGTGCGTGATTAGTACAAGTCTGGTGTTATTCTCCCTGTTCATGTTACTTCTACACAGCAGCTTGCAGACTTGTTGACAAAGAGTCTTTCAGCATCTTTTTTTTGTTCTCTTCTCTCCAAGATGAGCATGCGGAATGCTCCTCTTGAGAGGGGGGTGTTGAAGTTATCTCCTTGTGCTCTTGTTGATATGGATGAATAGCAATACAACAGTGCCGTAGATGAATTGCAGTGCAACAGCTTCCCTGCTTCAGGTGGACGAGTACAGATAAGAACATATCCCAGCCACACGATGAAAATTGATCAGATGGTTCACCAATAATTCTTCACTCATAAAGACGCTAGAACGATTATTGCAAATTTATTCTTTATTTTCTTACTCTCCGATTTGAGACAAGTGGGTTGTATATATACAGACACTCTGTATATTTATTTATCCCTAATTGAGTACAGAAGGCATTACATGCCGCAAGATTACTGTTTCTCATTTTCTCCTGAATTCACTCTGTGAATTGAATTCAATATCACGAGCTCCAGCAAAAGGAGTCCTCGTTTCATGAATTCATTGTCTAATTAAGTTGTATGCAGTTGGAATTATTCCACGTAAAGAGTCTCCAACCGAAAGCTAATTCTTTGTGTGGGCGTGTCGACTCCATATGTTGGACAGGGTTCTGTTGGCATTGGATCGAGCACCAGAGATAATTTTTTATCTTTGTATGCCATTTTCACCAAGTAGATTGTATCAAATTCTTTCTTCCATTGCCATCTATCAGCCCTCAGTTCTATTAGCATTAATCCTGCGATGTCTGTGGTGAGTTGGTTTCAGAAAGGTTTGATCTTGTTGCAGCTCCAAGAGATTTGAATTTTTGACAGATTAGGATGAACTTGTCCTTTTGGGTATAGTTTAAGGAATAAAGTGCATAATCTATTGTTTCCATTTCATTGATCCTCCCAGAAATAGGTGTCAGTTCCATTTCCAACAAGCTTCTTTGTGTTGCTCCAAAATAAGTTTGCAGGTCAAAGAAGTGATAAGAGTTGTCTCTACTGACTGGAAAATTGAGATAGAGGTTGATTTTTGTTAGACAAAATATTTAATATGTCTAATTGAATTAATTATGGTAATTATTTGTTAATTACATAATATTAAGAATTTCAATTAGAGTAGGATTCCACTATCCTAATTAGGTGTAATTATTTGTTGATTATTGAGAATTCTAATTGGAGTAGGATTCTATTACCCTAATTAGATTTAGGGTCAATAATATAATTATACGTTAATTACTAAACCCTAATTCTTCCCTATAAATAGGGCGTTCAGTACGCCTATTTACTTACCATCTATGAAGGTGGAGATCTGAGTACGTGGATTATAAGGAGACTCTGGTAGACTCTTGGTTCGTGTTCGTGGATTATAAGGAGACTCTTGTAGACTCTTGGTTCGTGTTCGTGGATTACAAGGAGACTTTGGCAGATTCTTATTCGTGTTCGTGATATAATCAACCGCAATATTATGGTTCTATACACTTCCGCATTAAAGGTATGATTCGTTGGTATTTAGTTTAAATATTAGATCCGCTTTGATTAGGTCTACAGTGGTATCGAAGCGAGGTTCCGATATATGATTATATACGTTTTGTTTTACGATTAATCCCATAACTAATCTGATTTGTTCGTTCTTGATTATACTCGAATAATTATTTATTAATCTGTTTAATCAACGAATGACCATTAAAGAATTATCTTAGTATTATCTTGGTGATAATTATCTGAGTAATAATTATCAGGCTGATAAATAATATTCGTTTATCCAGGCTTTATTCAAAATATTTATTTTAACTGTGTTAATATTTTAATATTTAACTATATGTTAATAATTTCTTGGTGATAATT
This sequence comes from Pinguicula moranensis, assembly GCA_028565015.1. Classification (NCBI taxonomy): domain Eukaryota; kingdom Viridiplantae; phylum Streptophyta; class Magnoliopsida; order Lamiales; family Lentibulariaceae; genus Pinguicula; species Pinguicula moranensis. The sequence goes on from JAOWBN010185585.1 coordinate 13,296, forward strand.
ATGTATTAATTATTTTGTTTCAATTTTTTTTTTAGTTATTCTGAATATTTTAACTATGTGTTAAAATTTCGTAAATAAATTTTACAAATATAAGCATGCCATTAATTTGGTTCCACAAATAGTATGTACCTATAAAAATCTCCATTTTTGCATCCCAATACTTGCTTCCACATACTACCATTGTATTTTGGAGTAGTCTCCATCCCCATTTCCCCATTAGAGCATCATTGAAACTTGCCATCTCTTTGATTCCCAAACCCCATCCTCCAATTCTTGACATATAGTTTCCCAAGCCACCCAGACTATTTTTGTTGAATTTGATTGTGCAACTCCCCACCACCACCACCACCACACCCAAAAAAAAATCTTTGGATCTATTTGATTTTTTTATGACATATTTGGGGGATTTATAGGTAGAAATGTAATATACGGATCCTTCGATATGTTAAAGGGATTCCTCATTTTGGTCTCTCCTTTTCACCCGTATGTTTATTCTTGTGCTCTTGTTTCCTATGCAAATGTTGATTGTATTGGTTGTCCTGATACTCGGCGATCTACTTCTGGTTTCTCGATCTATCTTGGTGATAATCTTGTCTCCTGTAGCGCAAAGAAGCAACTCACTGTGTATCGCTCCTCGCATGAACTTTGAGTATCATGTGGTTGCCTCCACTGCTGTTGAGGTTCTTGGGCTAAGTCATTTTTTATCTGATCTTCTTAGTGATAACTAGAGCGCCATCTTCTTGGGTACTAATCTTGTTGTTCATCGTCGTGACATTGAGTTGGATTATCATTTTTTTTGCAAGTTTGTTAGGACTGGCAAACTTCACTTGCAACATATTCTTTCTCACTTATAGGTGATGAATATCTTCACTAAAAACTTATCACCACCCCTCTTTGCTTTCTTCTGCTCAAGCTTCTCATCTACGGTAACCCGACACTCAGCAGGTATTGATGAAGACTATAGATATCAAAATTCCTCATATACATAAAATATTGTATTAATTAATATTTTTCCTTTATATTATGATGATATCATTGTGCGTATATTGTAATCAACGTAAATTTATCTATATAATACATGACAAGCATCCATAGTTGTGTGGTGAGTCTTACAAAAATTCTCTCTTTGAGAAATTCTTTCGCTTCCTTGCTCCACCTTTGCTTCCATGTGTGGTAAGGCTACTACAACCGCCATCCACCAATATATATTTCTTGCCATACTCCATATGAATGGGAGCAATGAAATAAAAATCATCACACTACTCCTCTACTAAATTTTAATTGTTAATTGAATAACTTGTCATTATGATGCACTAAAATTACATTGTGTAAATTACCAAAAAATTACATCGTGTAATAAATTTTCTTTGATGTTTACATCAATTTTTAAAGTTGACTTACAAAATTCAATTCTTAAACCAAATTCGATCTCAACCTAGATCAGAACCTGGACCAACCACAAACCGAAACTCGGATAACTGACCTAAATGGGTTTGGGCATGATAATTATATTTTCAAACCAATCCCTATATCGACTAAACTAGAAAACTGAACTAGACATATGTACTTTTCCTAATATCATCCAAAAAACGTTATTTCTGTAAACTGAGGAATAAAGTGTTATAAAAATAAATTCAATGGGTAAAGTCTTAATTTCACTAACTTGAGGAGTAAAGAATTTGTTTAACTGCGGCAACTTGTCATCAATGTTGGCCCAAGGGGGACAAGGGTCGTCCCCTGTGCCACAAACGCCTCCTCCCACTCCTATAATTTTTTTGTTCCTCTAAAATTTTGGGCTAAATTTATCGTGCTTCTCATGAGCACTGCTTCAAAATTTGTAGAAAACGACCATTCAAACTTTGAACAGGAGATCTCATAGACTCGGGCCACGTTTTTCAATTGAGGAGAAGGCTTCCAAATCAGTATTTAGCTTTTGAAGTCATCAATTGTGATGGACCTACCATCTATTATTCTTTTCCAAGGACGAATAAAATGCTTGATTCTCAATAAATCTTCGACTTTACCCAATTGTTTGTCGTATCCTCCTGTTTGAACGCCACGAATCAAAACTCCAAGACACAAAATAGTCTGACCGATCCTCAAGAACTGTTTTGTTAGTTAACATGGAAGCTCAATTCCAAATATGGTACTACATTGTACCATGGCAATAGATTTTTTATACTGCGGAACACATGAAGAAACAATACGAAGTTTCATGTGAATGAGGATCGATCTAGTTGCCATTACATAAAGTAGCGAGTATCCAGAGTCTAGCCTTGCAGATAATCTGTGAAAGGAGTTCGCCTAACAAGCATCTTGTATGGTCAATGACGACCATTGTAGGAGTTGTCGGGTTGGGAGCATGTATTTCAGGTATTTCATTCACTCTTTGTAAATACTTTCGTATATATAAAATTTGGCTTTTCCAAAAAAAAATATCTCTTTTCCTTGTAAAGATTCAACCTTTCCTAAAATCCTCGCATCTTATGGTGGGTTCACCGAGACAAGGATTGCCTTCATGGATAGGAGGAGTAGCTACTGCAACAACAAAAGCGGAATTAGACAAAAACAAATGGTGAAAGACGAGTCTCTCCTCAAAGATTCCTCCAAACCCAATGTTTCTGATTTCAAGTTGAGCTACGGGGAGCGGGCCATTTCCGTTGCCGGCGCTGCCTTCATCTCCGTTGTCATCGTCAACCCTCTAGATGTCGCGAAGGTGGGTTCTTCTATGCGTCTTTTTTTTTGGGTGGGAAATTATTTTACTTTCACTGTCTTTTGTTGTATCTTGTAAGTTTCGAGAGAGGATCATCAAAGTTTTTCTTTAGTAGTTTAGTTCATACGATGTATGTTCTCGTTGATTTAACTGTTGATGATTGTTTTACGACAATAAGAACCGTTCAATTAAGAACGTGTGGTTTCTTCTAAAATTGATTTCATTGGGGATTATTCTCTTGTTCCATCCATGGTTTAGATTTTGCTTGCAAAGTGTTTGGATGTTCATTTCACCCCATATCATGAATAATGAGCTATTCCATTTATATTTTTGGACACTGGTTTTTAATATTTGACCCTCTCCATTCAGACGAGAT
>JAOWBN010185596.1:0-16382 GCA_028565015.1 Pinguicula moranensis
AAAAAATAACTCATCAATCTCGTAGTTCGAGGTTCTTAAAAGCCAATTATAATTTTAAGAGGCTGCACAAAACGGGCCCTTAGACCAATGCCACAAAGAGGAGTCCCACCATCCCATTTCAGAGATTAAAGCATTATGGTATAGTTTAGTTCTTAATAAGCTCGGAAATTGCTCAGCTAGGGGAGTATTTAGGAGCTAAATATCCTTCCAGGATTTGATGGTTGTACCTATCCCAACTATCAAACTAATTGGCTAGATAAACCAATTAGAGTTAAGAAGTTCTTGGGTGTTGTTCCACCATGGAGAAGCATAATTGCTACCCCTCCTTCTGTCTGGCTAGCTACTAGATTGCTGGGGTGGGCTTAATTCTCTCCACCTACCCACAGATAAAGAGCCATCAAATCCATATTTAGAACGCAGAATCTGCATGGCCAGATCAGATCCACCAGAAAGCAGGCGCTCTCCCCATTTGCCCAATAATGATTCATTGATAGCTTTCAAACTCCTGACCCCCAAACGTCATTTGGCTAATGGTGCAATCAGTTTATTCCATGAGATCCAATAGACTTTTTTATGATCTTTGCTACTATTCCAAAAGAAGGATCTCTGAATTTTCTTTAACTTGTAGATGACAGGAGCTGGAGCTTTCAGAAATGAGAAGAAATGAGAGGGGAGGGCATTTAGAACAGAGTTCAAAAGTGTCAACTTTCCTCCTGCAGATTAGAATCTATGGTCCCATGAGTTTAGGACCTTGCTGAATTTATTAATCATTGGCTGCCATATAGATAATCTTGCAGGATTAGCATCTATGGGAAGACCAAGATACTTGAATGGAAAGGATGAAACTTTACATCCCATGTAGGCTGCCATCTCTTCTAGAGTGGACTGCTACAAGTTAACCCCCAGCAGTCTGCTTTTTGAGTAGTTAATTCTCAGGTAGGCTGCCATCTCTTCTAGAGTTGTCCGATACTTGAAGGGTACATCAGAAAAGGAATCCAGTTCACAAAGAACGGTCACCTGAGTACTGAGGGTTACACAGATGCAGTTTGGGCAGGCGACCCAGTAGATCGAAGATCTATTTCTGGCTATTTAATGATAGTTGGTGGAAATCTGGCCACCTAGAAAAGTAAGAAACAAAAGGTAGTAGCTCTATTGAGTGTAGAAGTAGAATTCAAAGGAGTAGCACAAGGATTGGCTGAGATCTTATGGCTAAGGAAGCTAATGCGAGAAATTGGACAATCAGTAGATGATGAGTGCCCGTTAAGGTACAATAGTAAAGCTGTTATCAACATACACGAAAACCCAGTCCTGCATGACCGAACCAAGCACGTTGAGTGAATCACCACTTTATTAAAGAAAAACTTGAAGAAGGTATCATCAGTCTTCCGTTTGTTAGATCATAAAATCAACTAGCTGACATCCTGACAAAGGTAGTGACGAGACAAGCATTTACGAGTATTCAAAGTAAGTTAAGAATTGAAGACCCTCCAATTCAAGTTGAGAGGGAGTGTTAGCTTAGTGAGGTGATAATCCATAACTGAACTGTTAAAGGAATGATCCCCTAAATTCAGGGATCACTCCTTATCAACTTGTGGACTTCTCCCTTATCCTCACGTTTCCTAAACTGATTCAAACTCCTTCTCTATAAAGGGAGATGTAATGTTGATCATATTTAATATATCGAATACACAACTGAATCGTTCGATTACAAACTAATACTATTGACTCCATTTTCTCCTAATTAGTAATCTTTGACCTATTGTTTGTTCATTTTAATTAGTTAATCTTAAGTTTTAGATAATCAAAACCAACTCAATCTTTAATTGCTTCTCATAGATGAGTGATTAGGAAAACGATAGCTTAGTTTGAAATTTACCCTGAATCCTTGAGGGACCAACCTCGGAATGAGCTTATTGATACTATATCAATTCGTGCACTTGCATGTATTATAATTTGACACACACCCAAGTGGATGATTTCCTAGATCCAGCGCAACGCTTCCTACACATACACTACAACCAGTGTTGCCATGCTTATTATCTTCCGTATTACTTTTTAGATTAAACCGGCAACTTGTAGTTTGTTATTCTTTCAATACTGTTTAGTTTAGTCGTTCACCATCCCGTGCAGGAAAGATAGACATGCTATTGTTAAACATGACGTTGTTAAAGGATTTTGCACTTCATCTTGAAAGTAGGGACATTGTAATACATATGTATTTTCTAAAATAAAAATACCAATAATATAAATGATCGAGCCAAGAAAATTAAGGCTCAAAGAATTAAAGCCCAAATCTTGAATTATAAAAAAAAATCATGATGGAGCAGGCCCAAGCCTATCAAGCGGCCATCCATGGTACTTTTCTCTTCACAAGTTAAATTGCTTGTTGTCCAAGTTTACTTAGTGTGTGTTTGTAAATACTTATACTTATGCAAAACACTTTTCAATGGATAAAATCCAATAAAATTGATTTGTAGAGAAGTGGTATGTGTTTGCAAAAATTGTGGTGTTAGAGAAAAAAATTACAATAATGGTGTTTACAAATATTTTTAATTGGAAATAGTTTTCTTATATTTATGAAAAAATAATTCAATTATACCCTTAAAAAATCCTAGCCTACTTATGATTTCCTATCATAAACCTAACCTACTTATGATTTTCCTTCCAAAGAAACCGGTTCCCCTCGCCACAAAAACATAATTCCTTCATCAGGAACAACAAACGAAGCAGGAACCCAAAACTTGAGATCAAGCCTTAGGTTGAGTTTGAAAATTTTGAAAGCGTTATTGGGTGTTGACAGAACAAGATTCATCTCAATCGAAGTCTGAACAAATCATTCACTTTTGCCACAGTCTACCCTTGGAGCTCTAACCAATTGAACGAGAAAAATATCAAAGTTTGAACAAATCATTCACGAAGTGAACAAATCAAACAGAGATAGAGATTACAATCCATTTTAACTAGTAAATCCAAATTACGACAGTAAAATCAGATGGAGATGACAATATATTTAGCCGGATTCTTGCAGATGGAGATTATGGTAGTAAAACCAGTAACTCAACGAAGACCCACCTCAAGCGCTGATGTTCGCTTCAGGAGAAAAATCGGATGATATTTGATGAATTGAAGAAAACGACAATAAAGAACCAGATTCTTCAAGATGGATAAGGAGGAAGTGCGATAAGGGTTTTCAGGAGGAGGAATAAGAGAAATTTGATGAATAAAAAGTGAAGGGTAGTTTTGGATTATGAGAATGTTTATTATGACAAAATTGTCTTAAATATGTATTCTATTTATTTGTAAAAATGCCACCACCTGCTTTTTCACCTATGAAGCATATTTTTACTTTTTTTTGAATTGTGGGTTTAATTGGCTTTTCAACCTCCAAAGTAAAGGAAAAAATAGATTTTACAAGCACTCAAAAAATAAAAAAGTGTGGTTGAACCACCAAAAACAGTTTGCATAAACATTTACAAGCACTGCCTTAACTTCCAATAGGCCATCATAACCTTTAGCATTACTTGCTCATCGAGCAACTCCATTTTCATTCGGTCGGTAGAGATTATGTTAGAAATCTTTTGATCTTAGAACCTAAATCTTCTAAGTCTCATGCCCTAACATAGCACGTCCCAAGGGCGAGCGGACCTAGAAACGCTTTTTAGGGTGGGCCAAAGTTTTTTGAGGGGAGGGCGAATAATTTTTTTTTGGGGTGTGTGGGCTATGTGAATTTTATTTTGGGGGTGGTGACAAAATAATTTACATGCTCAACAGTCATGAAAAAATAATAATGTTACCAAATCAAACAATGATTAAAAAAAATAAAAGTTAAACCATTTAATATACTACAAAGTTAACTTTCAATAAAATAACTAACAATATATATATATATAATCAAACAACAAAAATTTCTAAATATTTTGCTCCCGGCTACCACTCTTGCCATAAACTTCATCGATAACAAAATTAGAATCAATGGCTATAAAAAATGCTTGTTCAATATAAAGGATTATCGAATATGGAAAATATTAATTTTTATTTTATTGTAAAGAACATTTTTGATAGGCTTTATAGTTGAAAATGCTCGTTCTATTGCTGGAGTAGTAACAAAAAAAGTCAAAACAAGACAAATCAATTTGTCAACCAAATGGTACTCATGCGTCTTATTTGTCTAAGTCAATGTCCTGCATAATTTAGAAATATTTGATAAACCTTGAAAGCGCTAATGAGAAAGTACATCAACTTTGTAATGTTTCAGCTGGATTCTCAAATAGTGCAACTATTGTTTACCAAATCATTAGGATAAAACTCTTTTGCAAGACGATGAATATGATGATCAATCTGAAACAATTTAAACTTATCTTTTGGATCCAAATGAGTACTGAGCTTAAAAAGTTTCACTGTTGGATCAACAAATCTATAATTGATTTCCTCCATTTGACAATCTATTATATCATAAAATATTTCAACTTGGTAGTGGTGCTCAAATGTGATGCCTGTAACATGTCCCTCGGGATCCTTATACAAACTAGTCATAATCGGTATATCAATATCATTGCGCCTATAAACAATAATTGTTGATATAAAAAGAGAATCAAAACTATCATCCTTCAGTTCTTGAAGTAAAGCTTTGGAACTAGAGACGAGATTCATTGCGCTAAAAATATCAAGAAACTTAAGTTGCAAAGCTCGACAAAGCATATCAGGCACACCTAAAATCTTGTGCATCATGTGTAAGATGAATACAAAGTTGTCTTTAACATTTCCAAATGCTTACGAGTATCGCCACATGCAGGATTAGTATAACTTTCCCCCGTACGCCCGTACAAAGTACAATCACGAAATCATACATGTCAAGTAAGGCACATAATGAAGCATAAAGAGGACTCTACCCAACCTTTTTTTTGAATAACCATGGTGTCCGAAACCATTTTTGGTCCCGACTAATCCATAAGATCCATACAAGGCGACCACCCACATGGACCAGGTTAATTTTGAGCCTTCAAAAAATCCGCCTACCTAGGGCCCGCTATCGTGGCCACAACGAATTGTTTACACCCAGTGAGAATTGAACCCTAAACCTCTTAAGCATTTCAGGATGCACAGTACCTAACTGATTAACCACTTTACTTGTAGCACGTTCACCTTTCGCTATCGTTTCTCCAGTCTTAATAGTATGAGCAAAAAGTAACTCACTATGGTGCTTAGGAGAAACAATAACATAATTTGCAATAGCAACCAATTCTTGAAAAAAACACCAAACAGTATCTAATGGTTTAGCATCAACAACCAATGTTAATTGCAATCTATGTGCAAAACTATGGATGTGATATGCATAAGGGCATTCCCTACAAAAAAGAGTTTGTAATATATTCCAGAAGCCCGACATATTGCTAGCTCCATCATACCCTTGACCCCGCATATTGCATAATTGTAAGTTATACTGGCTCAAAACATTACATATTTCATTTTTCAGTGTAGCAACATAGTGTTCTTCACATAAAGAATTTTGAAGAGACGTTTTTTTTCTTTTCAAAATGCTACCAGTATCAACAAATCTCAAGACAATAGTCATTTCCTGCATATTTGCAATATCATTTATTTCATCAACTAGAATACAAAAATTTTGCACCACCAATCTCCTCATGTATTGTTTTTTTTATTCTTTCAACAAAAATATGCATAATCTCCTTTTGAATTTTTGGTGAAATATATGTGGCAGAAAGAGCAGATTTCTCAACATTAACATCCAAATCACTATTCATTGTTATCAATAATTTAATCAATTCAACAAGATTATCTTGATTATTGGAAGAAAAGAATTTATTGTGTCCTTTCAATGCACAAGCTTGGAGAGTAAGCCATCAAATGCTTGCAACTGTGGCCATAAGCTTCAAACGTCTTTTTCGTTAAAATTGATGCTCAGACCTGAAACAAGCTGAAAATTCTGTAAAGCTGCCTTGAATACTCTGACTATATCCCAGGAAGCTTCTCCGAACAATAATGCGTCATCTGCATATTGAAGATGAGTTACCAGGGTCTTATCCTTTCCCACTTCTACACCTCTAAACATCTGCTCTGATACTGCCTTCCTAATCATGCATGACAGCCCCTTTGCTGCTATCAGAAACAAAAAGGGAGATATAGAGTCGCCTTGTCTGACACCTCTTGTTGGATAGAATTCCCGGGTTGGACTGCCATTGATCAAAACAGATGTAGATGCAGATTCAAGCACCTCCTAAATCCAAGCTTTCCAGCAGCTAGGAAACTCCTCAAGGTATGAAGCCTTATAGATGAAGTTTGGTCGTATACCTCTTTGAGTTTGTCCCAGATGGCCTTAGCCATGGGCATCACATCGTATGTGCCAATAAGAACGTCGTGCATGCAATACAACATAGCATAGCGGACACTACGATCCTTCTTAGCCCATGTTGCATAGGTTGTTTCAGTTTTAACAGGTCACTAGATGAAAGCTCGATATCATGCTTGGAGATGCCATTTCTGCATGTATATTTTAAGAAGGACATTAGGTACGATTTTAAAATTATATTTTTGGTAAGGAATTTTAATTATGTATTATGTTAAAAAATTTCACTAAGTTTATAATTATCACATCCTACCTAACCAGAAATATTTGGAAAAATCTAACTTTCCGCATTGAAACAAATTCAAGCAAAAACACATAGTAACATATACAATCAAATAAATTAGCACTTAGAATTCTTAATTATAACAATTCAGTGGATTTTTGCCGTAGAGCAATTTTAACCTAATTAGTTCTAGCAAGAAAAAAATTGGCATAAATTAAATTGATAACATATAACAATTTGATTTTCTTTTTACACATAGTTAAAAGAAGAATTTCAAATCCATCATAAGAACCTTAAATTGGTTAGATTGGATCTTTAACCAATTCGGTAAGCACATGGGTAGCTGATGGGGACATAAAGTCCCAAATCATAGACCAGCGTCCTAGATAGTGTTGCCATTCCTCATGAAGAGCCCAGATTTCTGATGGAGTCATAACAGTCCCACTGAACAACCAGCCCTAGGCAGCTCCTCAAGAGCACGATTAATGCGAATTTATTTTGATAATTTTATCATGATTTTGATTACCATAAAACAAATTACTAATACATATTAATAATTATTTGTTAAATATTTTTTTATTTATTTGTTTAGAAACTAATTCTAAAAAAGTATATAACACATAAACATGCTTAGTTTCATAACATATAATAAAACAAGCATGCTCTAAATTTAAAGAACATATCTCTAATTAAATCCTAATAATGTATGCTAAGAATTAAATAATTGCACTTAGCAAATAATTCATAATCATGCATACTAGAATTTGAAATTCAATTTAATACATAAATTGATTTGGGCCTTCTTAAAAAAATATTTAACACATAAATAAACGATTTTGCTCTAAAAATTGTGTTTGTGACGCGATATATAAAAACATATTGGCGTCCTAAACATTTTTTTTTTATTTTTTGTCAATTGGGTCGCCCCAAAAATGCGGACCAATTAAAAATATAGTTGAGTGGGTAAACAAATAATTGAGCCGCCCATTTTTTGAGTTATTTATTTGACTATAAAAGCCAAATTTTTTAGGGTTTCGACATTTAGTCGAAAACCTTGGGCATAGGTGCACAAAGTCGTCATGGCGTCGTAACCTTAAACAATCGCGCGATTCGCACGACTGTGCGATCTTTCTTTCTGATCCGGTCTGGTTTCACCGCTTTGGCATGTTCCATCACTCGTTGTGCCTGAATCTCGCCGATTTTGGCATTCTTTTGCCTTCGCCATCGTCGCCGTAAAACAAAATGCCCAAGTGATGAAAACGTCGTCTCTTCAATGTCCCTCCTCCCCCGTGGCTTTTAATCGGTCGATTCGTGAGATTTCTAAAAAAAATCCATCGCAATTTTGAGATTTGGATCTCGGATCTGTGACGCGTGACTTACACGCGTAGCCCCGAGATCTTAATTTAGGCTGAGTTCTTTAGTCGATTCATGAATAGGCTATTGAGGAGGAGGAGACTGGTGACGCACCATTACGCGAGCAGTCGGTGGCGCGTGACTTACACGTGCCGCTCTAATGGGTTTGTGGCCAGCCAATGGTGGCGAGGAGTTTATGCATGACGCACCCGCTTAAAAATGCGGCTGTCGCGCAGATCTTACGCGGCGCGTGACGTATATGTGTCGTCATTCAGTGTGGTGGGTTTCAGGATTGATCTGTGTGGCGCGTGACTTACACGCGCTAATGTGAATGATAGTCGAGTAGCTGTCGGCGACGGGCAACGGTTGGTTGCAAAAATCGATGCGGACAGTTTCACTGAAAAATTCACGAGAGAAAATATGGATTAGTTATAGTTTAAAATTAATCGGACATAATCAGATTCGAAAGGTGGCTCTAATACCACTGTGGATCTAAATCCAAATCTGTTAGAACGTATCTGACACATACGAAAACAGATTCGTAACTTTTGCGGAAGCGTATAGAACATATCTTTCAGTTGATTGTATCAGGGATAGAGATCGGGACGCTACCAGAGTCCCGTACTCAAATCTCTCTTCCAGAGATGGTAAGGTAGCAACATATGAGAATTCTGTATCTTTCGTGTCCTAAAAATAGGTGTACAACGCACCTATTTATAGGAGCACCAAATATATAGAATTCTTCAATTGTAATCAAGTACAATCAAAGAAAACGTTTAGCACTGTTTCTTTGACCAACATGTCAATTAAATCAAAGAAAATGTTTCCAACGTTTCTTTGACCAACAATTAACTGATTCCAAGCCAATAAATAGGTAGAGGGCATACATATACAAGACTAATTTGCTAAAATTAGGGCATATTTTGTACCCATAGTTCTTTTTTCCTTTTGTTTCTCGTTTTGATTCTACTTCTCATTTTATTTTTGTAATTTTTGAGTGTTTGATATAACTATAAAAAAAAATTAAAAGTTACTGAAATAGTATTTGCAATCAAATTTTGTAAGATGATTAAGTGCTTTTTTTTACCGCTATTTTTTCAATTTGTTTTTCATTTTCATTTTTTTTAGATTATTTCAAAACAGTGTTTTAAAACTCCACTTCTACTTCTACTTCTACTTCTCCTTTTTTTTTTCCTAGTCAAAACTCCTTTTTTCAGAAGTACGTAGGAGGCTACTTTTTTTGTACTTCTACTTTTAATGGCAATTTCTTAAATAAATTAAAGCTATTTTACCAAATTTAACTACAAACACTATTTAATCATCTTATAATATTTGATTGCATACACTATTTTAATAATTTGTTCATAGTTGTAACTAACACTCAAATACTACAAAATTAAAAGAAAAAAGAGAATCAAAAGAAAAATCAAAAGGAGAAGTAAAAAGAGAAAATAACTATGGGTACAAAAACAAGCCCTAACTAGTATTTGTAGTTAAATTTGGTAGGATAATTTTAATTTATTTATAAAATTCCTATTAGCAATAGAAGTAGAAAAAAATAATCTTCTGCCTATTTCTAAAAAAAAGAAGAAGTAGAAGTAGAAGTGAAATTTTACAATACTGTTTTTAAAATAATCTGAAAAAAAAAATGAGAAAAATAATCTGAAAAAAGTGGTACAAAAGAGGCCTCAGGCAAAACAAATATTTAAGGTTTGGAATTCAGCATTTGAAAATTCCAAATTCCAAATTTGAATTCCAATCTGAAATCCCGAATTTGGATCGAATCGGAATTACACATATGCTTCCGATTTATAATTCGGCTTGGATCGGGAAAAATGTTCGGAAATTCAAAATTTTTGATTTTTTTTTTGAATCTGTTCAGTGTAAAGTATTAATTTTTTTTTTCCAAATTTTCTGAATTTTCAAATTTTTTTAGGGTTTCCGAATTTCCGGTTCATTGTAAAGTATTTTTTTGGAACAAATATGGGGAAGGTTTCATAGAAGAAAATATTTGTGTGTTGTTGGGATGAGAGATGGAGTTGCTATTCTTGATCAATTAGTTTAAGGTTTAAACTTTAAATGGTCTAGGTTATTAGATGACTGAAGGAATAGATTTTGTATGTGGTTCTTCCAATAATCAGTATTTAGTGTATTGGGTTTTTTTGTTAATGGATGGTGGTGAACTCATAAGTGGTTGTGCCTTTTTTAGTTCTTACTCCTATGTAGGGAACCATTTAGAGGTGTCTGTACCACTAGTTCAGGGTGTTGAAGGAAGTGGGACAGGTCGGACAACATATGGATGGAATGATGTTGGAATTTATTATTTTTGTATTATTATTACTTTTCAAAAATTCAAATTTTTTGAACTGATTTTCCGAATTTTTGAATTTTTTTAATGGAAATTCAAAAATTCCAAATTTCTGGATTCCGAAATAAAATACGGATCGATTTGAAAATCACATTATATTTCCCAAAAAAAATTCAGATCGGTTCGTAAATTTTCATTCTCGAATTCCGAATGCCTAGTTCTACAAATATTCAAACACCTACCTTCAGAAGCAAGTGAAATGTGATAGGATACAGAAGCGGGAAATGACGACATAGACAAGAAAAAGGACATGGAACTGAGATATGTGACAAGCATATTCTGATAACCGATGGTGTGTACATATAGGTGAGTTTATCAGAATATGCTTGTTTTTTCATTCATAACCGATGGTGTGTACATATAGGTGAGTTTATTATGTGGAGTAGATGGATAGTTAGGAACATAATTAATGTTCCTACTGTTACAAATACATGAGGGGCGGCTGCTATTATTACAAATGCATGCGGATGTTTTTATAGTCAACACTCCTTCTCAAGTTTGGCTGTCGGGTCTCCGATACCTAACTTGTACAATATATTTTCAAATGTTTTTCTAGAGACTGCCTTAGTCAGAATGTTTGCTAGTTGGTCTTCATAATGAACAAAGGAAAGACTCAGAATATTGTCTTCTATTTTTTCTTTAATAAAGTGACGATCCACTTTTATATGCTTTGTTCGGTCATGCTGGACTGGGTTGCTTGAAATGCTGATTGAGGCCTTGCTATCACACCAGAGGGGTGTCGGATTACAGATTGGTAAGCCCATTTCAGAGATGAGTTTCCTTAACCAGAGTATCTCAGTCAGACCTCGGGCTACTCCTCTGAATTCTTACTCGGCACTAGAGAGAGCGACCACCTTTTGTTTCTTGCTCCTCCAAGTAACAAGATTACCGCCTACCATCATGAAGTATCCCGCGGTTGATCTCCTGTCTATCTGATTGGTCAATCTGCATCAATGTATCCTTCGATATTTAACCTTCCAGTCTTCTTAAACCGAACACCATGGCCAGCTGTTCCTTTTAGATAGCGAATCACTCTATAAGCTTCCTCCTTATGGTCTGTTTGAGGGTTGTGCATAAATTGGCTGATTACCCCTATAATATAGGCTATATCCGATCTAGTGTGTGAGAGGTATATCAGCTTTCCAACTAGTCTTTGATACTGTTCACGATCCACTAAGTTTGGCTTCTCATAAAACTGAAATTCGTGGTTCATCATCATTGGGGTATCTACTGTTTTACATTCTAGCATCCCAGTCTTGGCTAAGAGATCTAATATGTATTTCTTTTGGGAGATAAATATGCCCTAAGCTGATCTTAATACTTCGATTCCAAGAAAATACTTCAGCTGTCCCAAATCTTTCATTTCAAATTCTCGGAACAAATTCTCTCGGAGTTATTGAATTTATGTAGTATCATTAACTGTAATAATCATATCATCAACATAGATGATGAGGCAAGTAATCAACTTACCCTGCCTCTTGAGAAACAACGTATGATCTGAATTACTCTGTATGTGTCCCCATTTTTTCATAGCCACTGAGAACCTGCCGAACCAAGCTCTAGGCAACTGTTTGAGACCATATAACGCCTTTTTAAGGTGACATTCTTATCCCTTCTAAAATTCTGAAGACTATCATGGATGTGCTTCCATATATACTTCTTCCTTGAGATCTCCATGTAAAAAAGCATTTTTTTACATCAAATTGATGTAAGGGCCAATCTTGGTTTGCTGCAACAGAAAACAGTGCCCTGATAGTATCAATTTTTGCTACCGGAGAAAAAGTCTCAGAGTAGTCCATGCCATAAGTTTGTGTGAATCCCTTTGCTACAAGTCTGCCTTTATATCTCTCGATTGTCCCATCAGCACGATGTTTAACAGTGTATACCCAGTGACGCCCTAGAAGTCGTTGTTCAGAAGGTGGTCTACACTTCTCCCATGTTTAATTCTTTATTAAGGCTTTCATTTTCTCATTCATGGGTTACTGCCATTCTGTTTTTCCTTGAGCCTCGGCTAGGGTTCGAGGTACCTGTACAATATATACAGAGGCCAAGAAAGTCATAGCTTGCGCGATTAGACTCCCCCTGACCAAGTTAGCCATATGATATTTCAAGTTTCCATGGATATGATCTGGTTTGTATCGGCGTGCCGGAATGCCCCTGTTTCATTGAGGAGGAAGAGTGTAGGGCTCAACCTCTTTGATAACCTGCTCATGAGATGGATCGGGAATCATAACTTCAATATCTGGTTGAATCTCAGATATATGTTCCTCAGGAGACCCGGGCGGAGAAGACTGGGGAGTAGTACCATTGGGAGCAGATTGAATCTCCGTATGAGGTGACTCGGTGGCTCCTGTGGCAAACTCTTGTGGGGAAGCAACAGGCAAATTTAGATGTTCCAACCAACCGAGTGGATCACCCGAAAAAGGAACAACACGGTTGGATTCTTATAGATTACCTGGACGAGCTGCTTCTCCGTGTAGTCTTGCGTTATGGTTTGTGCCGTGTATCCCTGCGTCTCCCGAGATTTCTCTCGAGATAATCGATCTGCTGGAACCATGCGGTGCCCCATGGGTCTGGTCGTCACCGTGTATTCCCGTGCCACGGTTGTCTCCATGTATTCTTGTGGCTCTTGATATTTCTCTCGAGGTAACATATCCGCCGAAACCAGGTGGTGCTCCGTAGATCTGGCCATCGCCGGTGGTGGCCTCCACCTCTGGATGGCTCACGGTGATAGCTGCACCACCGGATTTAGGAATATTATGCATCTCGTACCACCAATCGGATAACCCTTGAGTTTGAAACATTTCTCCGTCGAGTGGCCGGACTTCCGGTAGTCCGTGCACCAGAGTTTTGTTTTGTCCACGGCGCCGCTTCGGGATGAGGATTTCCCTCCTGATTTGGGCTTGTCTGACCGTCCGCGACTTGTAAGTCCGGTGGCTACCGGTGGATTATCACCGGAAACATGTGTTTGTAATATGTTCCGGCGGGCGGACTCTCGATGGAGAGTTGCATAAGCAATTTCAACTGTGGATAATGGATCAAGTTTGAGAATCTCTTGTTTGATGCTATAAAACACATGTCAACTGTGCATGGCAGCCAGAAGTTGGTATAGCCGGATTTGTTGCTGAAGCCGCTGATAGATCGCCATATCAGCGGAGCATATCGTAGGATTTGGTTCCCGAAGATCAATTTCGTGCCAAAGTCGTTGTAAGATAGTATATACATCTTCAAGAGAACCTTCCCCTTGTCGCTGTTGATTGGCCTGAACAGTCAGGTCATAAATCTGAAAGGAATCAGATCCGCTATTGTATGTTGTCTCGAGTCCCGACCAGAGATCTTTGGCCGTGGGATATTCGGCGAAGCAATTGACTAAATTCCTATCAATATTATCAAGTATCCAAGAGAAGACACATAAGTCGGCCTGCTCCCACCGGGGGAAATCTGTGTCAGTGTCTGCCGGAGGTGGTGAGTTGCCCGTCAATCGCTACTTTCATGAGACGAGATCATAGGGGATAATTGTCGTGCTGCAGTTTCTTGCTGAGAACGATGGGTTGATTATTTTCGGGTTGAGAAATATTATTGAGAAGAGATGCAAATTGGGCAGGCATATCCGCAGGAGTAGATTGCTCCGTGGTGGGATTGCCGCCGGTAATATGCACTGTGGGTGTTGGTTCGGTCATGGAGGAATTTTTGTTGGGAAGATGATGAATTTACAGGTCGGTTGAAATAACCAGAACCTGCTCTGATACCATGTTAATCATAGAAAGTAATTGTTACACAGAACAATCAGAACTTCTTGTTTTTTCATTCATAACCGATGGTGTGTACATATAGGTGAGTTTATTAGGTGGAGTAGGTGGACAACTAGGAATATAATTATGTTCCTACGGTTCCAAATACATGAGGGGAGGCTGCTATTATTACAAAGGCATGCGGATGTTTTTATAGTCAACAATAAATGTATAATGGAACAGAAACATTGACCTGCACGCCAGCTTCCTCTGCCTTTGCTTGAGCATATTTGCAGCCAACCCAAAGTTCCCCACCCACATCCAATCTCTAAAATTTTATGGCCCCCACTGATTCTCGACTGTGATTTCAATTCAACAAATATCAGTCATAAATTAGAAGAATCACAGACATGAATTCACCTTTTGAATCAGAAGAGAGATTTTTCTGAGCTGAGCAACCTTCAAAAGTCTTAATCAGGATTATCCTTTTGGCTATCTTGAAAGCATTGGGGTTAAAGTGGCTGGGGCAAAATGACTATCATGCCAAACTTCAAAGGAGTAAAATGAATCATTTAATAAGTTACTGTATACCCTTTCGAAAGAGGGAGACCAATACACAATTAATTGTCTTAAGCCATGTTTTGTCTTTTTAATAAAATATTTAAGTCTATTCTTTTTATTACAAATTTAATTAGAAAACCCCAAAATTATCATTTTTCTGCTTTTTTTAATAAGAGCTTAGTTTACAGTAACTTTGATGATACTTATCTTATCGATCTCAATTATAAGATTTATTATTTTAAAATTACATTTAAAATTATGGAATTATAAAAATCATTAATGCATTGAAATGTTTTAAATACACTGACAAAATAAACACTCTTGGGTCGTCTTGCAGATTTCGAAGCTTTCTGCAGAAGAGTTTGAGAGATTCAAATATAGCAGCAATGGCGGAGGAAGCAAACAGAGCGGTGAGAAGTACAACAAAATCGGCGCCCTTTTGATTAAAACGCTATGCTGCTATAGTTACTTACTATTCGTTTTTGAGTATTGTATCCTGTCAGGCATTTGTTGAAATCCAGGGTCGCATGATAGAGACCACTGCGAAATTAAAGCAGGTCAGTTTGTTGATTTCAAAAGATTTCTTTTGGAAACAAGAAGGAAAAAAAAAATCATGTCTTTCTTTTTTCTTTTCTTTTTTTAATTTTGTCATATTTCAGGTTCAGAATCAGCTACGAGGTAAAGAAGGGGAAAAGAAGCGGGCTTACTTGACGTTGGAGGAGCTCAAGCAGATATCTGATGATACGAATACTTACAAATCCATTGGCAGAACGTAAGGATTCCTATTAGTAATTTAATTTTAATTATATCTTGTGCTCAGTCCAGAGCAAGGTTAATACAAAGGGCGGAGACTTTTGTTCAGTATAGTATAATGCTGTGCGGTTGCTGCGGAATTGAATGTGTTAATTGAATTGGGCAGTTTTGTTTTGGAGCCGAGATCAGTTTTGATGCAAGAACAAGAACAAAAGCTTACGGATAGCGAAACTGCTATTTCTTCATTGCAGGTATGATTGTACTATTTATTATTCGTGCTTGTGGATCTAGTTTTCCGGTAATTTCTTGTATAGGTGCTTGAGAATAGCGTTATCCTGTTGAATATGAGATTTTAAATGTCATTGTGCCTGAAAGATTGGAGTAACTGGGCTTTGAAGCGAATTTAAGTGCATAGGTAGGCATCAAATCTCAAATAGTCCCACAGTGCTAACTGAAGATCTACCGATCTCTCATTAGCATACCCTTAGAAGCATGTGGCACATTTTGTCTCCTTAAATCTTTTGAGAACTGCAAGAGATGGAACTCTTTTTTGGTGAATTCTATGTTAGTGAGTTCTTCTAAACCCTATATGGAGCAATTTTCACAGTTGCTGTGATTTTGTTTTCAATCAACAACCAAAAGTTCAGTTCTACAATACAATTGGCAAATTGAACTTGAGCATGCAATAACAAAAAGCTACAAAAATGAACTCAAACCAATTATATACCCCATATCAGTCCAGAAACAAAGTCTCATAAAAGGTCCATCTTTGTTAGATTCTCCATTCTGGTTCCTACCGTGTAAGATTTTCTTTCATGGAAAAGGTCCAAAGGTCTTGGTTGAGCTATTACTGGTGATCTTCAAGTGCCCATGATTGTTAGCTGGGTGGCACAGTACTTGCTGAACTTGATTATGTAGAATTGTGATATGAATTCTTTGCCGAACTTGTGGCAAAACCCCACACCAATTCAAGATTCAAAAACTAGATTTGAAAAGGACGAATTTGTTGTGCTTTCGCCTGAAGACAAC
>JAOWBN010185607.1:0-16381 GCA_028565015.1 Pinguicula moranensis
TGGAATTGAAATCCGTACCATGTTCAGTAAGCATACTTTATTCTCTTAATTCCTATCAGGTCTTCAAATACTAAAAAATTAAATCATAAAGTGCCTCAAGATTATTACAAACAAAGAAGTAATAAGATGTAAAGATGAACTACAAATTATGGAACTCAAAGAACAAGAATTTATTATAGCAACTACCACCAAATATCATACTTCTTAAAGAATACCTCATTTGTTGGCACGTCCAAATTCTTGGAAGCAGCTAAAAAAATGTCTGGAGCAGGTTTCAAGTTTTGAAATGCGTCCGCAGACACAATAGCATCAAAACTGGAGAAAATTAAAAATATTAGATGATTTGATAAATTTGTCCATTGCAAATGGAGCTGAAGAGTCAATATTGACAATTCTTTTAGCTTTGTGCTAATAATGGACTAGAGCAAAATGACTCTATTAAATTTCAGTGCTTCATTATAGTGAAGTTGTTGGAACTCAATACATCAAATGACGCAATGTATATTGTGTCACAAAAAAAAACTCTTTGTATAATTATAAGGGTAACGCTGTATAGATCTAATCCCCTAGACCCCAACTTAATTGGAAATATACTGGGTACGTTGTGGATTATGGATTGTAGAAATGACTTGATAAATATGTATACAATTCCCATGAGAAAAACACTCACATAAAGTTGTTTCAATCTCATAGATATTCATTTTTTGGATTCATTAATCCAAGTTCAACTGAAATAGAACGGTGTTGGCTACTTGAATTCAACATACAAAAAAGTTTGATGAATTATCAGCAACATTCATACAAATTGCAGGCTACACAACGCTAGTGAATTTTGGCAATTGAAATCCATAGAGGTGTATTATATTGTCCTTTACAAATTAAAGAAGTTCAAGAAAATTATCTAATTCCGCTAATACCACATATGGAAAATTGTTACAATTAAACAAGTGAGTCAAATAAGCCGCATAATGAAACTAAATGCACACGAACTGTTCAAAGTTTAATTATATATGAATAAAAAAAGCTGTAAGCTTACATTGACAGCTGTAAACCAGCAGCTGCTAAATTTGCATCAACCTTGATACGATCAGCACTAGATGCAACAGCAACTTTGAGGCCTTTGTTTTTACACTGTTGTTCAAAAGATAATAAACGTTTAACCTCAAATAAATTACTTAAGCGAAAGGGCTAACAAAAAAATCTTATGCTCATCCTACCTGCATTATTAGTTCATAGGCACCGGGGAAACCTATGCCAGCATTTGGCTTTGCATACTACAAGAAGTAGAGTACATCCACAGAGCTCAATCCATGATTTGAGAACATCCAATAGATAAATAAAACATCAAGAAAAATTATTTCTCTTGTAACCTTATCCAGGTATATCTCAAAAAATCTCTTCTTTGTTGCCTCTGGATCAAATCCCTTCACGCCTTTTACGGAAGCAACCCCACCTAAAAAATTGGCCTCACCTGACCCATGTTCAGTGAAATATGAGTTCAGAAGCGCATGAAAGAGGCAGGTTAGCAAAGAATGTGAGGGAAGAAGAAGAAGATGCTAAGAAAATAAATGAGATTGAATACAAGAATAAATGACATATGGTAGGGCGATGAATTGAACTTAAATTCAGGACTTCGATTTAGAAATTACTATTATTACCAAAGTAATTTAGCCCATCAATAGATTAAAGAGTCGTGATAGAGGAAATGCCATCTGTAGTTAGAGACATCAAACATGTAGGGAAATGAAGGCAGGAATAAAGCAACAAATTTTACACAATCACAATAGAATCCCACTTTTCTAGTCTTAGCTTGTTCAGAAAATTGATTGAGCTCATAAATTTTTGCAGTAAAACAAGGTGCTAGGTGGCCTAGTTAGGCTACAGGGATGAATAGCTTACGGAAGATTGAATCAGAAGAAACTATATTTCCATAGGCGAAAAAGTAGTAAGGTTAGGTATTCCTTCGGTCTAGGCACGAGTGGTTCTTCTGCAAAAGGGTGATCACCAACAAAGAACATATGAAGCCTCAACTATTTAACAAAGAGCGTCCTCAGACAAGGAGCCATTAGCATTCAACAATTAGAGAGACTCAGACATAGCGTTGGGTCTCGTCATAAAAGTAAGAACACTTAACTCAAAAGGAATTGAGATTATGCGTTAAACAGGCAAGAGTTAGCTTCTTGATGAATGCGAAACACCAAGCCACAATGCACAACGAAAATAATAATGATAGAAACCGACAGAAGATCACACCTGTACCCATGAAAGGAACAAAATCTTGAACCGTGACTTGAACTCCCATTTCCGAGAAAACATCAACAGCAGCCAATCTCGATAGCTCTTCGCTGTTGCACAGCACCCCATCCATATCAAATAACACCGCGGAAACCTTCCCCCATTCTTGCGCAGTTTCTGGAGCATCCTTCTCTTCCAACTTCACACAAGCCGTCACGAGTTCTCCACCAATTCGTCTCCTCCCTGAAAACACAAACTGTTCAACTTTCAGCGGCCATAGGTGCTCTAAAAATATAGATTTTGAGTTCAAGAATAACAGGTTTCTCAGGTGGGTTCTTGAACAACCAACAGAAAAGGACCAGGATACAGGCCTCAATGCCATTTTTTTTGAGCAAGATAAAATAGATGGTGTTCTGTTTGGATTTCATCAACTGATTGTTGGCTTATTATGGTAAGCAATGGTCATGGATTTATGGCAAGCAATGGTCATGGATATTGTGGGACCTTGTAGTGTAAGTTCTGATCAGAGACTGCATTAGAGAATTTCCCAACATTGGAAATAGTTTTAAGTATCCAACTTATCTCTCTTTTTCTAGAAATGATAACCCTAAAACAAACGCGCACGAACAAAATCGGCCAAATGATCAAATATTCTCGTGTTAAACACTGACACAAAATTCAACAATGGGTATTTTGGTCATTTGGCCGATTTTTATGCGTTCGTGCGCATTTTTGTTCTTGCGTTATATCATTTTCGCTCTATTTTTGGCCGACCCGATGGTATTGCAGATATAATTATAGATTAATTAATTAATTATGAAATTTTTAAATCTTTTAAAAAGATCAATAAAATTTTACTTAGCTTTTATTGCTGGAGAAACTTTTGAAAACAACCAATCTTATTATCAAATTATTTATGAATGTCATTTAATGTTATCATCTCTCATAACTTTTATTTGGTCATTAAAATAATATTCAAATACCATTGTTTTATTTTTATTTTTTTTGAAAAGGTAAAATTTCATATATAATATAAATTATTTCAGAATGTATAGCAATGTAATATAAAATACAATACAATGCATGGACTAGATATAGGAATAACCACTAGCCCTAATAGGATGAATTCATATATATCTTGCACTTCCATTGTATCCTCCAGTATAACTAAAAGTTATCTGGTATATGGCTCCTTAACCTCATAGAATAATACAAAGCATCTCCGCTTTCAGATCATTGCTATCATTTGTTCTTCACCAAACAGGATATCATGACTGTCCTTATCAATATTCCTTTTTCATAAGAATATTGGTACACAACTTTTTCCTGTTTGATGAGTTATCCCTGTAATGATAAAAGGGCATGTCCCAGTTGGGCAAGAGTATAATAGTTCACTTTCAAGAAAACAACACAACCTCATTCACCTATAAGTCTTTAATTTTTCTTATATCCATGTTGTTTTTCCTATGCTGTGAAGTTTCCTCTTGTACATAAAGGTTCCTCTGCTTATATGTTCAAGGATTGCAAACTCTCAGCCTTTGTCTTCTACTCTCAGTAGCCTTCCATTACAATTTGATAGGCTAACTTGTCCAGAACTTCTGAGACCAAAGCCAACTTATAATAGTCAGTTTGAAATGATGTTGCTTTTGCTCAGATCTCGGGTTCTTGATCACTCACAGCCACCATTTATTACATAAGGAGCTCTCCTTTTGGCCCCATGTGTTCAGGCCTCGGGATGGATACATCAGCTTCTATGATGGATTTTCAGTTTTTTATACAACCAAGAGGTTTTTTTCATTGCTTTAATCCACAACCATGTAGATTTCTTGTTGTGCTTGCAGATCAGTGTTGGATTAGCTTTGATGACTCTGAAGTGGCTACTATTTCTAGCTAACCACATATGTCAAACTATTGCACACCATATAGTTCTCCATGCCTGAAGGTTGGTCCCGGGGGGACATAGTGAGGAGAAGGTTATCATTGAAGTAAGTTCATCCATTGAGGTATTTATGAGCTGCAGTTGGAGCCATGAGACAAGCCCTTTCCATACTTGTACCGCATAGAAGCCAGTAGAGAATAAGTGAAGTACAATTTTATAATAGGTAAGGCAGAAAGTGCAATGTTGTGATTGATCTTCTGGTATCAAGCCTCGTCTCATCATTGCACCTTGCGTGGGGATTGCATCCTGCAACAGTTTCCATAAAAAAAATTGTATTTTTTTGGTGCAAGCGTGCTCCATATAAAAGTTATTAAGGAAACTTCCTGTGTATTGTAGGGGGAGGGTTGTGCAGTTGCCAGCTGTGTGTAAGCCATTCTAACCGTGTATTAACCATTTGGGTTCCCTCTGAATATGTATTTGTCAAGCTCATTATTATTTCATGGACAATCCTACAAATAAGAGAGAAGGTTATACAATTCATCATTTTCAGAGGGTCTTAGTGTTGCGCCAGGTCCACTGCCAACTCCAAGCTCCATTTTTGTAGTATCCTACTTCTGATATACATGTTGTAGGTATGGAGTTAAGTCTAAACAGTTTGGGAAACTGAGTAGCAAGAGCACAATTTTGAATCCACAGATCTAGCCAGAATCTGAATCTGTAGCCATTGCCTACCAGTAATATAGTGTGCTCCATGAACCAATCTGATCTAACAAGATCTTAAATGTCATTCCACCATTGAGATGCATAAGTTATGGATCTTCTCCAAACACTATGTACAATTGCAGGGTAAGGATTGCCAGGTAGTGCATAGTAATCACCAATGTGCAATGTTCCATTATTATGATATTTCGAGTGCAGAAATTTTGATACTAGCATCTCTATTTAGTAGTCTTGCTCCCCACCTTCCTAGCATTGCTAGATTAAATAAACCAAGGTGTCTAACTCCCAGTCCCCCTGCTAAAATAGGTGAGCATACCTTCTTCCAAGATGTCCAACACATGGTTCTCTTGTGTGGTTTTTTGTTCCATATGAAATTCCTTTGGATAGTTGTCAGTTGCCTGATAATCCTCTAAAGGGCTCTGTAGAAGGCAAAGAAATGTGAAGGTAGAGCAGCCAAGACTGAGTTTAGGAGGGTTAGTTTACCACCAGAGGATAAGAACTTGTGGTCCCAAAGGCTGAGAGAACGCAGGAATTTGTCTACTATTGGAGACCAGGTTGTGGAGCATGTCTGATTGGCACCTAGTGGTAGTCCCAGGTATTTGCAAGGTAGAAAATCATCTCTACATCCCAAGTAGGCTGCCGTTTCTTCTATAAGTTCCTTCTGCATTCCTATCCCAATGAGGCTTCTTTTGGTGAAATTCACTTTGAGGCCTGAGTTGAGTTCAAAGTTGATCAGGATGGCTTTGATTGCTCGAATGGTATCCCAGCTTGGCTCTCCAAATAGTAAGGTATCATCAACGAACTGGAGGTGGCTTAGTGGAAGCCTTCCTCTGCCAATCAGTAGTGGCTTACAGAGATGCAACTCTATGGATTTAGTGATCATCATGGAGAGTCCTCCTGCTGGAATAATAAATAAGAAGGGAGATAAGGGGTCTCCCTGGCGCACCCCTCTTCTTGGGGAGAACTCCCTCGAGGGACTACCATTGATAAGAATGGATGAAGAGGCAGAGGAGAGAATTTCCTGCACCAACCAAATCCAGCAGTGAGGGAAGTTCATCTACAACATCATTTTTGTTATGTACTTCCAATTAACCGTGTCAAATGCTTTTTCAAAGTCCACATTGAATAGAAAAGCTTGTTTTCACAATTTTTTTTTATCTCATCAATAGCCTAATTGGCTATTAATACTCCATCTAGTAATTTCCTATTTTTGATAAATCCCATCTATTGTGGGGATATAACTTCATGGAGGATTTCTCGAGCTCGATATGCTAGTACTTTCGAAAGTATCTTGGGCAGGATACCAATGAGGGTGATGGGCCTATAGTCTTGTACTTTAAGAGGAGTGTCAGTTTTGGCGATAAGGGTGATGTGAGCAGCATTTGTACCCTTTGCCTATTTACAATTTCTATAAAATTCTTGAAGTAGAGTAGTATGTCAGGGAAAAATGTTGGAAGAAAGTGTCTTAGGAACTTGAAATTCATTATGTTAGGCCCATGATTTTTTTTCACTACCACAACTCTTGATTGCTAGTAATATCTCCTGCTCATTGAAGGGGGTTGAAATTCTATATTTGCTCCATTGAGATAATCTGATGAACTGCATATTCCGGATAGAGGGTCTTTCCCAGGGCTACTCTAAGAATCTCTCTTGAAAATGACATCTAAAGCATTCTTTTATGAGTGTAGTAATCTGCCCTTGTCCCATACTCCCTGTATGGTGTTTTTAACACTGTTTTTTCTTATCCACCTATGAAAATAAGCCGAGTTAGCTTCTCCTTTTCAAAGCCACTTAATTTTGGATTTCAGGGATGCTGTGCAATCCATTTTTCTTGTGGTGACCTCTATTTTATCCCTGAGTAAGGAGATTGTTTGTATCAATGCCTCTGAGCAATTTTTTTCAGCCTGGATTTCCTAGTCAGAGAGCTGAAGCATAAGAGTTTGTTTGACAACCTATAAGTTTCTAGGGGCTGAAAGATTTCGTGCCTTCACTCCTTCCTAGATGGCTTTGAGTTTTATTTGAATCCTGAAACTGGCATAACCCTGAATTTTTGCATTAGTATATTTAGAAATGACCAAAGCGTTGAAATCCTTCAGGTCTACCCATTCATCTAACATTCTAAAAGGTTTGGGTCCCCAATTGATGTGCTTGTTAGAGAGGGAGACAGGGCAATGGTCAGAGTCTATTTTATCTAGACTAGTTTGTTTCCAGTTTTGATTTTGTGCAATCCACTGATCATTTATGAGGAATCTATCCAATTTGCTCATTGATTTTATTGACTTTAGATGCCATGTAAATTTTCTCCTTTCCATCCAAAGATATGTTTGACCAAGATCATTCATCAAGTTTCTGAAGGCTGTTATTTCCTGATTGTTGGCCCTGTTATTTCTACCTTTTTCTCTCGGTGGAGGTTAGAATGACATTAAATCTCCCATCAAGCACCACTTTTCTATTTCATGACTGACATAGGTCCTTCTAATTGATTGCCACCATGATAGTTTAGCAGTTTGATCAGCTTCTCCATAGATATTCAGAATATTGGTTTGTATATCATTTTCAGTCCAGTGTCTATATATCCCTACAAAAATTTTGCCAGATATGAATGAATCTTGACAGAAACTAGTCATGTCCCATATGCATAACAAGCCACCAGACTGGCCAATAGATCCATGGAAGTACCAATCATAGTTTAGGTCATACCACAGATAGGCTACTAGAAGTTTGCCTATGTAGGCTAGTTTAGTTTCTTGGACACTAAGGAATGGTTTCTCGTGTAGAAGGAATTCTTTAAGTCTTCTTCTTCTACTTGGGGCACCGAGGCCTCTAATATTGTAAGTAATGAGCTTCATTAGATGTTATGAGGTCTATGAGATCATTACCATCAACACCATCAGAGGAATGCTTAGAGTTGTGTTCAGCTTTCTTGGTATTTGAATTCAAAG
Organism: Pinguicula moranensis; assembly: GCA_028565015.1. NCBI lineage: Eukaryota > Viridiplantae > Streptophyta > Magnoliopsida > Lamiales > Lentibulariaceae > Pinguicula > Pinguicula moranensis. Next base: position 7,777 of record JAOWBN010185607.1, read on the forward strand.
ATGTTAATACCTCCCTGATCTCCTGAGTGTCCATAGGATATTGCAACCCTATTATCTTACCAAAGGTTAGTATTTGATTAGTTTCTTGTGTCGGTTGGTAAGGTTGCACAATTAAGGAAGAGGGGTCATCTGCAGCAGAAGGAGAGGAAGGAGAGTCGGTATGGTAGTAATTGGTCTAACCAGAATTCTAGTACCTGTATGTTCTTGTCCCTATCCTGTTCAATCACTTTTCTTGTTTGGATCCTGGTTTAGGGCCATTACCCTTGGGTTTGGAAACCAGCAGTCTGTTAGGTGTGGAGTATATTCAAAGGCGCTTGTGTGTGTCTAAGGGTGGGAAATCTTGTGTTGTAAGGGAAGGGGGTGGGGGTGGGTCAGAGGGTAAAGGATGCATGTCTGCAGTGGTGGTAGGAGAGGGGTTATGTTCAGTGCAAACCATAAGGTCTAACACTGCCGATGGGAAAGTATGATGGCTAAATGTATATGAGGGAGTGAGTAGTGGAGGGTAGATCTTACCTGAAGGGAAGAAGAAGGGGTTGGATGGTTGTGTCCACCATGCCAATTTCCTTTCTTATCTCAGAGTAGGGGAAGATAAGTGAGTTTTATCCACTTTCTTAGGGACATGAGGGAGGGTATCTGTAGGTTGGGGGTACTGAAAGCAGTTCAAGGAATGATCTGTTGTTCTAGGGGTGGATATCCAGAAGATGGTAGATACTCAGAGGAATCGCTATAGCTCCCTTAATCCTCAGACCTTTCAGAGTCTTTCTCCTGACTGAAAGAACATGGTGATAAGGGTCAAGGGTCAAGCACTTCCATGATGTGAAGGGAAATCCGAGTGTCATCAATGTTAACAGGAAGCTTATCAGGTATGGGACAAGTGACATCCACTTGGACCATAATTATAGCAGCCTCTAAATAGGATTTATGAACTGTGCAGTTATCAATCTTGATCATATGTCCAATTTTATTCACAATGGCAATAAGATTCTCAGTAGACCACAACGGAAGAGGTAATCCAAATATGTGAAACCAACATGACCCTGTCAAGGAATCAGTCATTTTACCTGGAGTACACCATGGCTCAAGATGAGACAACCAGGTCATGAGACAACTCCTGTCATGCTGCATCAGGGTTGCTATGTCCTTACGGGTGTCTTCCCAGATTAGTATCCTGTTATTACCAAGCAGACTTATTTTGGTATATAAGTACCCTACTTTCCTCAAGGCTATATGAAGGGCACGCAACTCCCATAGATTCCTTAAAACCCCTACAAAGCTTCCAGTGAGCCAGGGACATGCATGTTCCTTGGAGGGGAGTTGAAGGACTGTCACTTTGCTTTGACTGGTTGACGTACTCGGATCAGAGCTTCTGCCCATATGAACAGCAGGGATAGGTTGGAGTTTAGTTAAGGCCATTTGCTTGAGAACAGGCCGTGCAGGGACATGCATCGGCCCAGACATTTTTTCCCCTGGGATCCCGGTTAGATTCTTAGACTATATGGATACATTAGCATGGAGTCTGTAGGATCCAATCCAAATGTGATTCAGTTGGAACACTCGGAGATCTACATCAACCACATCTCCTTCAAACAGTAGAGAACAAAGTGCTGCCCAAATTGGTCTAGTTTTTTTTGGAGTAAAAGGCCATTAGCCCCCCTTTACTATACCTATTAATCAATTTACTCCCCTGTACTTTCAAAAGAGCCACTTTACCCCCCTGTACATTCAAAAACAACCCCACTGCCCCCGAGAAAAAATCACGGGCCGGTGCGCGACTGGGCAAACCTATATTATTGTGAAAATACTATTTTGCCCTTGTGATAACTGTACGTTTCAGTTTCCTGCTCTGTGAATTGATTAATAGGTATAGTACAGGGGGGTTAATGGCCTTTTACTCGTTTTTTTGCTATAGTTATCTTCTTGATCGGGTCCTATTTACTTAGGATTCGAAGTAGTCTTTCCTCAGAGCAGTCCGGAGGAAAGTTGGTTAAGAAGAATGTGAGGGCAGTACCTTGGTGTTGGGTTTCCAGGTTCACTCAAGGGCCAAGTCTTTCATGAACCGATCGCGGGGGAGCAGGAGGTGCATAGGGCACATTCGGTTGAAAAGGAGTCTTTCCAACTCTATGGCTACTTGGAGCATGCTTTGAGCTGGTGAGATGGAGTAATCGAAGGGTTCATGTTGGGGGAAGATAATTAACAGTGGTGTGGAGAGTGGGTGCATGCTGAAAATGGTGGTAGAGGATGTTCCCTGGGCACGGGAGGCATTCCCGGGGAGGAGGAAAGCTTGCGAAGATGTGTCTCAGTGAAAGGACGGTGGAGTGGTGGTTAGGAGAGCCAGCGGTCATGGGTGGAGTTTGTTGGCATTACTGTTCATGTAGTAAAGGGGGGAATATGTACTGAGGATTTCAAAATCACCCAACTATATTCAAAAACCATTGTTATTTGGGTTTCCTTGTAGTCTCTATATATAGGTTGATGTAATATAAAGAGAATGATCTTTTTGATGCATAAGTAAAAGTCTCTTATTCTCTCTTATTCCTCTGTTCATCATAGTTTGTTCTATCATGTTCATATTCATTATTTTAATTTATTTCACAATAAGGTATCAACAAAAGGTTCTAATCATATGAGTTTAGGCATCGCTTCAAAACAGTGAAGGTCCCATTAAAGAGAAAGTAATATCCATATCATGCTTTGTAGGAATGTTTGAAGATCATGTGAATAAGTTTATTGACTCTCTATTTTCTTTATATTAAAAAAAGAAGACATGACAAAGGTAACATCAACTCCGTTTACCTATATATAGAATTATCAAACAATGGTTAGGGGACAGTTTAGAAAAGCATTAATATAATTGTATCTAGTATTTACTCATATATAACTATCCTATTCGGTTTGCATGTTGGAATTGGGAGTTAATTCAATATTAATTCTCGTCGTTACGAATCAAGATTAGAGTTGATTTTTGGTTTCATCACCTGGTTTATCCTCCAAAGACTATTCAATCTCACACAAATGCCTAAAGAAGACCTTATGATGAGATTCTTATGGGATTTGTGGATAAATTTTGATTTCAATTGTGTGTTAGTTCATAAGTCAAATCCGCTTGATTTGTTATCACAATAGTCTCTAAAGAGTCAGATCAGTAGATTGACTATGGAGTGATAACTGCAGTGATATGAGTTTTTATCCACATGCACAACGTGTTTCATAACCCGCTTTTCCATTTTTAGGTCGATGGATTGTAATCCCCCGACCCATTTCTATTCACGGATCATTCATATTACAATCCATCCAAAATTGGTGGATTGTAATCTGGCTTTTGCAATCCCGCCTTCCAATTTATAAACTACGCTCGATTCTTCAACTTATTTAGAGACCATGACACCCTATATAAACCTAAATTGCTTCAACACCCTAACCCTAATCTTTATTCTCGTGAACTCCCCTCTCTTCGAACTTCCGATGCTCAAACTCCCATTTCTCGATCTCTAGTGTTTTCTTCTCCCAAACTCCCGCCCCTCCGAATTCATTCTCGCAGGTCATTGGCCGTCCATTGTGTACCTCCAAGTATGACCATTTGCATGTCTGTCACAAAGTTTTGTAATTCCTTGATGCATCACCGCCTATTCAGACATTTTGTCATGATCTTCTACACTTTCTGAATAGTGTAGGTAAATTTAGTTTTAAATTTATGCCATAATCTATTAATAGTGTGCTAAATACGTGAGTTTTTTCAAATCTACGATTTCTTTTCTCGATTTACCTTTTCTATGGTTGTCTCACCTATGTTTTTTTTATGTGAAATTATGTGTCTTATATCAGATCTGCGTTTATTGATTTTGGGCTTTAGTGTTATATGTTCTTTTAACTTCTTTTATTATGTATTTGAGTTACTATTTAGGTTAATATGCTTGCATGCCAGAAGGTTGTGTTATATGTTCATTTTTGTGTATGTATTTCCGATTTCTGAAGTTGTTTAGGGTTCTGTTTTTGGGATAATTTGCATACTTGTTCAATTAATATACGTTTGGAGGGTAAATTGCATATGTGTCTTCTTTTTGTATTTCTGTGTTAATTTAGTGTTTGTTGTCCTATATCTTCAAGCAGTTATCATATTAACTCATGAAACCTAAGCCAATCATGGTCTTGTTCAATTTGTTAAGGATTGTTATGTTGGTTCTCATGGCATTAGTGAGGAAAAATGAGTATGAAAAAGCTCGACGAAAATATAAGAGCAATGCCTTACCTAAATACTTGATTCTAAATAAGATATCTGAACAAATGATATTTTTGAAATGCCTAGTCCAAAGGAACAACCAAGATTTGTTCCCCAATCTCAGGATACACAAGATTGCATTCATTGAGCTTTGTATGGCCTTGAGAGTTGAGGGTGGCATGAAGAATTATCAGTAAATTTTAGTTGTGAAGAATATTGTGATTTCCCTACAAACATTAGCCCACAATCAGGATAATAGGACATCACAAATGGATTGGTCAAACAATAAGCTTGGCCTTTCATGAAGTGCTAACCACCGTGATCCAACTAAAGGATAGATTCCTAGTTGTCCCAAATCCCATAGACACTGAGCGTAGTGACAGACGATGAAGCTATTTCTAGGTACATTTTGGTGCACATGTTCAATGTTCCCATGCTTTCAATTGTTTGATTGCTAACATTTTTGATAATCGTGTGGATGTGATGCTTGGGGACTATGGATGAGACATATATACCTGTGCATGCACCTGCTGAAGACCAGCCTCGCTACAGGACTAGGAAAGGTACATTGACAATCAACATTCTTGAATTTTGTGAATCCAAAGGCAAAATTTTGTACATGCTCGCTGGTTAGGAAGGTTCAACGATGGATGTACAAGTTTTGAGGGATGCTCTTAGCCAGACCATAGGCCTTAGGGTGCCCCAAGGTCTGTCAGTCGTATTCTTTTACACTATGTGTTTTATTATGATGTTGAAATGTATTGTAATTTTGAAATGTATGGTATGTACATGTTAGACTGTTACTAATTGTGTGACAATTGGTGCATGAAGTGCGAAGGTTTTCTCACACCCGATAGGTCCACAAGGTATCACCTAAAGGAATGGGGGCCTTCATGCAGTGCTTTGTAACGATACTTTTATATTGTTGCATAATGATTAGTAGAATTCTTTATTATATGATTATTGTAGATTAAATAATAAAGCCCAAATATTAACAATTTAAATGACATCACAATGAGTTGTGAAGGTGAGACTACTTTAATAGAGTTATTAATCCAAAACATACCTAACAATAGTATTAGTAAGAAAGGGCATTACTAATACAGATAGGTTAGCATGCTCTAAGTTGTTTCCTTTTGAAGGGAGTAGTTGATCTCATCGACTATGGTGTAGAGACACCTAAGCTAGAACATGGATGTTTGTAGTTGAGAAATACATCAGATTGACTAGAAGAGAAATTGCTATATTATCAATGGTAAATTCTCTAAGGAATAATATGTGTAAGTGATCCTTAGGCTTGAGATTGGTATCTTGAGTATGGGGTATCACTATTTGATCTTATTTGGAATTACCCGTAAAAGGGTAATGATAGATAGGTATTGGGAGTGATATGAAATATGAAAGAATTGTGAATGATTAATAAAGAATTCACCACTCCTAATTAATACTTAAGGATCATGATTTTGGGTACAAGAAAGCTATAACTATATCAAAGGAAGATGACAAATAACCTTTATATGCTTGATTGAGATATGTATAGGTGAAGGGATAATAATTACAAAGTAACTAGATTCAGAAAGGGATAGTCTTGTACCTTGACTATTCTCAATGCTTGAATGATCATGATACTTTGCTAAATGTCACTCATGATCTATTAAAATGAGTTAGTGATTACTAAATTAAAGAAGTTTAATTTATTATGTATAGTTAGATCATGTCAATTCATGGTTCACTGATGAGTTATTAAAACCCTATAGAGTCATACACATTAACATCAATTATTGAGGGATCTAATTGCATCAGATAAAAGATAGGGGGTCAAAATTTAAGTATGGGATGCTTAAAGGGCTAACATGTAAGTTGGTGCATGCAATTGAACAACATGCAGAGGGTTGCATGCAAGGAGTTACATGCAAAAGTGGATACAAAACTTAGTGTTGCATCCACAATCACTTGTATAGTGGGAATTCTCTACATGCAAGGTTTGATGGTCGGAAGATATACAACTGTTGTATATCATGACTTAGTGGTAAGTCATGACCATGAGTTTCAACTTTGGGTACTTGTATGGACAAGATCATGATACTTTTACGGACAAGTGCATAAGTTTTCCTCTATTAATACTTTAGATATCATTTATGTGTAAATATTGATGAAGTTGTTGTTTTGTAAGTCTTGATAAGTAGAAAACAATGCTCCTTCCCCTCTGTTGGTGTAAAACCAGTGAGCTTGAGGTATTTAGAAAGACTGAAGAATTTGATTCTTCTTCTCATTTTTTAGGATAAACTTAGACAACTCTTTTGGAGCTAGAACTCCTTACACACACATAAAGAGTTGTATAGTCCTTCAATAAGTTGGTGATTTAGACTACCATAGAGGGTGAATATGTTTGCGCCTTGGAGTGAAGACTATCTTCTACAAGAAAGGTATTTTCTTATATCCCTCATGAAAAGCTATGTAAACAACAAGGAGATCTTGTTGATGGAATCCAATTTTTTTGTATGTCATTTACTTTTGCTGCATTTTATGAAAACTCACGGGTTCCTAACATATAGGAGATCACAGAACCAACAAAAGATCTTCAATATGAGATACTCTTTGGCTAGGAATATCATAGAGAGGGCATTTCGAATTCTTAAGAAGTTATTTGCAGTGTTCAGGAGCCAAACCTATTACCCCATCAGGAAACAAACAAGAATAATGCTAGCGTGCACTCTGCTTCATAGATTCATTATGGACACCACACTGAATGACTCATTACTTGTTAGTGGGATTATAGTGGAGCACTCGTAGAGTGCTCTACTTGATAAGTTCGAACAATATTCAATCGGCTCAATCGTCACCTGAATGGACTCAGAAGTGTGATGACATGGCATATGAACTTTGGGAAGCTTACAATGTTGCTCAGTTGGCTCAATCTTCACCAAATGGAATATACATGGCTATTTAAGTGGTTTATGAGCTTGTTTGGGGCAGTAATTATGTGAGGGTTAATTTGTGACAATATGAACGTATCGGTTATTTCTCGTTTGATGTATCTTGTGACAATATTTATTTGTGGCTCATATTTGCATAATATATTTGTTGTTTCATGGTTTTTTGATGCTCTATATATGTATTTTTCTCCATTTTTCTCAAGTGACGTAGGATGAGAAACACGGACAATGACAACCTCGACCGGTTTGACTTCATCAAAGAACCTCAACAAACCCAATAGTATACCCATTCGCCGAGGCTTAAGTAGAAGGGGAAAAAACTCTTTAAGAACCCAACCACGCCTAGAAAACAGTCTCCATACAAGAAGTCAAGTAAGTATTCCCTCGAGAAGAAACTGCAATCCACACTTGACGAGGAGATAGCCATGATATAGTCATGCAAGGAACTTGCTTTTGAGGGTTTCAAAGCTGGATCAGGGTGGAAGAAGGAATTCCACCCAAGGTGTGCAAAAAGGATACGAGAGCTAGTTAAGGGAAGAAGGATTCAGGCATAACGAGAACAATATCCATGTTTGGAGAAATCAATGGGGTCTGCTGAGTGAGTTTGTTGGTCAAAGTAGGACAATAATGGATCCGGCAACGCATTACCGGCGGTAGACAAGCTGGATCTTTAGAATGAACTAATAAAGGCAGTTATGTCGATTTTACATCCAGACCTTAATTAAGAGTTAACTAACCCTAAGTTTTTGTCAACAAAGTAGATAAACCACAAATTTACTCACATCAAGGGCCAAATTTTTTCCCTATACGATGATTGGTGTAAGATCTTCGGCAAGTACCGTGCTCAAGGCTCTTTGAGCGAAGATCATTTTGTGGCAGCCATCAATGTAGACTTGGTGGATCAGTACATGTCTTGTGATGGGAATGAAGTTGATGGAGATAGTTGAGACGAGAAAGAACCATCTGAGAAGGCAATAGGCTTGCAACTATCTACTATTAAGCCAATTGACCATGACTCAAATAACAAAAATATAGGTATACATTACTCACACAATTTCTACAAAAAGGCATCTGATACCTGCTTTAATTTGGATGCATTACTGATGAAAGGTTCAAAATGGATTGATGGACAAATAAGTTCTAGCGGAGACGCCAATGAGAAGAAGGCCACGATCATTTTTGAGAGCTTGGAGAAGTGTCCTTCACTTGGCTTTGAGCAACAATTTCATTTCCTAGCCCACCTCATTCAGGTTGGCATTTTTTGATAGAAGAAGAAGAAGAAATTCCATACACGGTGTATGGGAGGGCAATAATTGGCTGGATGATCCTGTGGAGGTTAAGAGATGTTTTAAGGACCACTTTTCAGCAAGATTTTCTGAGGAGGTCTGGAACAGACCCAAAATTCAGAACCTTAGATTTCACACCTTCTCTAATCTGTCTAGAGAACTACTTG
>JAOWBN010185618.1:0-16380 GCA_028565015.1 Pinguicula moranensis
GGGGTTATAGATACATGCTATGCACGACCTCACATGTGTAGAGGTGTATAGAAACCTCATGGAGAAGGATTTTACAAAAACATGACACACAAGCATGAAGTATCAATTTGTAATACATGTAAAGCTGTGGTTAAATGTTAGCCTTTAGCTACAACATGTGTTGACATTTTAGACTCATGACAACCTATATAAATACCTTAAGATTATAAAAAATATGTGGAGTAGTATTGCTTAACACATGACATTTTTGTTATGTATGCTTAACACATACTTATGTTTACGCTTCCACACAAATTTTGTATCATGACACGTAGTATAGCTCTCGGAGATCTTTTAGTAGGGAGTAACTTTATCGCTCACTCACGGTCAGATCCAATGAAATAGTTTTCCAAATCATCATCCTGTAATGAGGACATCGATAAATCGAAACTTTGGTGCTCCGATTGTAAAAAAACTAGACACACTTGAGGGGTCCTTCAAGAGAATCGATTATCCAGAATGGTGGCCAGATATCAAGAAGCATGAGACGATAGGGAGTTCCATCATCGTCACAGTGAGCAGCTCTCTGACCACCATCAACCGCGCAATGATAGAACCCCCAAAGCGAGTGGATTCGGAGCTTTCGCAACCAGAGCTATGTATGGAGACGAAGAGACATGGTCGATAATGTCATATTCGAGAGGTACTGGGATCGAGAGGCAACCATTGCCCTCAAATCCCATCCGTTCTCCTAATTTAATGTTACGTCCATGTGTATCTAATGATTTTATAGGTATGCCCCTGAATTCCCAATTTGTTCCATTACAGCTCCCAATTCTCTTTCTGTTTTGATAGAGGCCCTGAATTCGGCAAAATCCGATATACATCCCCACAAAAAGCTGAAATAGTTGTTACACTCCCAGCAAACCTGTATATCACGACTCGACCCCAAAAACTATTCCGTCTCAAAAAATAGCCCCACAGAACACAAAAATTATAGTTTGGCCACTATATTTCCTGAAAACTCCGAAAATGCCCTCTAATCTCACAAATTCCAAATTTACCCCCAGCATCACTAATCCAAAATACTTTGTACCTGGATGTTTTGATGACACGCCTTCGGGAAAATGGGGGTGTGCCACCTGATCCATGGCTATTTGACTATAGAGCCACTAACACTATGATGAATAACTTGTCTGATATACGGGTTTCTTCTATTCCTACGAAAACCTGTGCTCGGACACCAAATGGAGGGATTGGCACCAGTTTAGGGTGCATTATCGATTGAGCTCTCTCTCATGCTGAAATGATCAAACTGTTACGAAGGAGCTTAATTGTATAGTATGTTGTGTTCCACTTTCTGCCTCTTATAGGATATTTAGACAAAGATGATCATTGGGTTTGGCAAGGAGCGACGAAGGTTGTACTATGTCGATGAAGTGGCTTAATAAGGAAATGCGATATTGGCTCAAAGGATGGCTGATCGATAAGTCTGATTATAGCACTGCCGCTTAGGCTAACTATGTGTAGGTTATCTAAAAATTCAATTTCCCTAGTTTTTTAAGCATTTGAGTCTTTTTTTTTGTAGGATACTTGTATTCTTGCAAAAAGTCATAAACAGTCGTACCCTGTGTCTTACAGTCGTACCTTGTGTCTTACAGTCGTACCCTATGTCTTATAGTCGTACTTCAGCTACCTTTACTTTAGTTTATTCTGATGCATGGGGGCCTGCCCCTAATTCTAATTCTACCCAATTTTGATATTTCTTGCTATTTATTAATGACTATACTTGCATGACTTGGATTTATTTTTTGAAAAATAAATCTGAGGTACTTACTAAATTTGTTGCTTTCTATAACATGGTACAAGCCCAATTTCAGAAATTGATTCGGGTTCTCCGATTTGATGGAAGGAGGAAGTATGTCAACCAAACAATGCAAACCTTCTTTCGAAATAAGGGTCTAGTACATCAAACCACTTGTTCCCTCACTCTACAACAAAATGGAATTGCAGAGCGAAAGAATTTGGTCGTACTTGAGATCATTAGGGCACTTATGCTTGAGTCTTATGTGCCCACATCTTTTTGTCCTGGGGTGGTTGCCACCGCCACCTATCTCATCAATAACCTCCCTACAAAAATCCTCCACCTTAAGAATCCTACAAAGATGTTGGTTAACCATCTTCCTGTGCCTCCTTCACTTTCCCTACAAGCTCGCATATTCGGCTGCTCAGTCTTTGTTCATAGTTCTAAGTTTGAGCGGACAAAATTCAAACCCTAAATGGTTAAGTGTATTTTTGTCGGATATGGGGTAAACAAAAAGGGCTACTGGTGTTTTCATCTTTCTTACAAACATATGTATACCACCACAAACTGTGATTTTCTCAAAAACGAAGGATTATTACAGTATCCAACCCACCGGTCATGGGGAGAGTAAGTCTTATACAGGTGATACGTTGAGTTGGCTACTTGATGTACCACTAACTGACTTGCCACAAGTTATCCCACGTGAGCTGGTCGAAAGAACCACTGGACGTCCCCCTGTTGACGTAGCACAACCCCTACCACAGGTACCGAACTCATAGACCATGTGCCACCAAGCCCAAATCATTCATCTCCACACTTGTCTGGTATCCCAGAAGTAAGTTCTCCTCATTTGGAGCTTGATTCTGATACCCCATCTGTCACAATTGACTATGACAAGGGATAGATGGATATGGAAACAAAAGTAGCTGAGCCTTCGGCACGATATGTCTTGCCACCAGCACTCGGGGTATACCGCCCAAGGAATATGTGCCCGAGTATTAGTCACAAGTGAAGTACCCCGTGACCAACCTGGTCATGGGGAGAAGGTCCCAATAGGCTCAGGCATTTATGGTGGCACTTTACTAAGAAAAATTACCAAGAACAGTGCAAGAAATCCAGTAGAGTAATGAGTGGAGATGAATGCCCTAGCAAAAAATGGTACATGGAACACATGTGAGTTACCAACCGAGAAACATGAGGTTTGCTGCAGATGGGTGTTCAATGTGAAGCACATGGCAGGCAGAATAATTGAATGGATATAAGGCTTGTCTGGTTGCAAAAGGGTATACGCAAATATACGGGATCGATTGCTTAGAACCTTCTTCCCTTAGAAAAAAATTGACACTAATCGAGTGTTGTTCTCTGTGGCATCAAATCTAGATTAGTCACTTCACCGATTTGATATAAAAAATGCATTTCTTTATCGTGATCTAAAGGAAGAAGTGTATATGGATGCACCACTTGAATTCTCAGATAACTTCGGGCCAAACAAGGTGTGCATGTTAAAAAAGGCTTTATATGGCCTAAAACAGTCCCACAAGGCATGGTTTGGATGGTTCACTGTAACTATGAAGAAGTATGTATACAGGCAAAGCAATCCTGAGCATGCTCTATTCCTGAAAAGAAAAGGAGAACTAGTCACCTGTCTTATTATTTATGTCGATGACATGGTAATTACTGAGAGTGATATAGCCAAGATTGAAGTACTATGAAAGAATCTTTTTAACGAGTTTGAAATGAAAGATATAGGAGAACTAAAGTACTTCTTAAGGATAGAGGTTCTGAGATCAAATAATGGGTCTTTATTTCACATAGAAAGTATGCCATTGAACTTTTAGCATAAACTGGACTCATGGACTGCAAGCCAGCTGATACACTTGCTATTTTGAATCAAAAGTTACAGGTTGTAAAAGGAGTAGCACTGATTGATCAAAGGAGATTTCAGCATCTCATCGACAAGTTGATATATTTAGCACATACCCAATCTTACATAGAATATGTTGTAGGAGTAATCAATCAGTTCATGTACAAGCCCCAAGAAAAACATTTGAAAGTTGCCTTGATGATTGTACGCTACCTGAAAGGATCACATGGGAAAGGGGTCACTTTCAATGGACACTTGCATATTTAGGGAGTAGATGCAGACTTGACAGATAATCCAGTTGACAAGAGGTCAACAATTAGATACCTTATGATGGTAGGAGAGAATCTCGCCACTTGGAAAAGTAAGAAATAAAAAATTGTGGCATTTTCCACTGCTGAAGCAAACTTCGAGGAGTAGCACGTGGTCTGACCAAAATCTTATGGCTTCAAAAATTATTGGCCGAAATTAGCTATCTCATACTAGGTATGTTCCAACTAAAACGTGACAATCAAGCAGCCATCAGTATTTTTGAAAATCTCATCCAGTATGATGGAACAAAGCATATTGAAGTGGACAAACATTTTATTAAAGAAAAGCTTGAAGACAAAGTTGTTAGCCCCCTGTTTGTTCGATCAGAGGATTAACTAGCAGACATCCTCACCTAAATAGTGTCTAGTCGTGCATTCATTAGTATACTGTGCAAGTTAGGAAATGAAGATCCTCCCATTCCACTTGATCGATAGTGTTAGATAAGTGAGAAAATGGGAATATATACCGTATCCTTGTACAAGGAAAGAGTCAAAGTTAGTTGATACTTTCCTTAATTTACAATGATCTTCCCTTATCACAATCTCCATGTATTTGACCTCTAAACTTCTATAAGAATGTGTAAACTGATCTATGGAAATAACAAGAACAATTGTTCAAAGCTCAAACAAAACTCTTCCATTTATCATTCAGAACAGAGGATTCTATCATATGTGCAACATTCTCCTTGCCCCAGGCCATACTTGAAAAGCATAGTAGCACTCAACACCGTTGCTAGAGGATTCTCCTTGTCCTGAGAGTTTTTATATTTGATGTAAATCTATAGATAGTGAACTTTGTTGTCTTTTCTAACATGCACGAGTTGCAGGGTTTCTTGCACAAACCTGGCCTGCAATATCAGGAGCAGAACCATGTATAGGTTCAAATAGCCCAGGCCCCTGCACGAAACAGTTTTCGAACATCATGAATCTGGTTGACAAGAGAAATGATATTTTATCTAACTAGTCCCAATTTAATGATATGTGAAGTGGGGAGAAGGAGTGGCAAATTTGGCCAAAATATGCCTCATTCCTATCTCTCATTCTTCAGGGAAACGAATTGGGTCTTAGGTTTAGTCGTAACATACGATAAGGTACAGTAATTTGATTTGATGTGCACATAGAGATTCCCCCAAATTAGTAGATGAAAGCATGCCGATACTTCCAGTTATCATAGTTGCTTCATCTGCTAGAATATCACCAAAGATATTGTTTGGCACAATTTTATCAAACTACAACAAATAGAAAGGGTTGTTTCAAACCTGCTTTGGGTTTCGGACAAGCTGCGTTGTTGCATTGTCTACATACATGTGTGAGAGTTCAAGATCAGGGTACTAAGAAGCTATTTCCAAAAATATCTTCCTCCATAGCATGGAGGCCTGGTCATAAAGCATAAGAGTATATTAGGATCAAATGAACTCTATGATGTGAATTTTTGCTTGCAGAAGATGACGTAGAGTTGAGAACTCATACTTGCACAGAAATTGACTTACATGAATTATGAGAAAAATGTGAAAGACGAAAAACACAGAGATACGACCAGAATTAAGGCAGAAAAGAAACGAGATGAAAGTATTTATGTTTTGCCCTAGAAACCCTATCAAACATGGAACATCAACCCTAGCCAACTACTACGCTAGAAACGAATATAAACCAAAGATTTGATCAAACGGCTACCAAAGGATCTACTCTATAATCAACGTAAAAATCATATAATCAACATTTACATGAACCCTAAGATGCATGCAACCTAATTCTATTTAGAATATAAATTTAAATAAACAAAGAGATTCCTCATAAGTTCATAACATTAAAATTGAAAATAGCTTGTGTACAAAATAACGAGAATGTCGCCTTTAAATAGGCTTACGGAGGACCAAAGATCTAGGATTCTATTTCATAGTTTATTTAGAGTCCTACCGAATTAAAATCCTAAGAGAATTGGCAATTTCATTAAGGGAATAGCCCATCCTTATTTAATTCCTACTAAATAAAAAGTTACCAAAATAATAGGGGATCTAATTCAAGCCCAATTAATGCTAAGGGGTCAATTTATTTAGTTCTAATTTTAATTAAATCTAGAGAAAGTTATTAAAGAAAAATAACTCCATCTTCATTTGTAATCTTCACATGTAGCGCCGGTTTGCTGGGGTTGTGGCCCCCACATGCAGTGTCAGCCTCCACAAGCTTTATTATGTTGATCCACGACTTGCTAGCATCCAGTTTGGCTTACTCTTACTTCCTCACGCCATCCAGCAACACAATCAGTGCTTCTTTCATCTTCTTGGTCCTTGCAGGAGTCATTGGACCTCCCATATCCTTCAAAGAATCAGCAAGGCGCGTGTGAGCTCATACATTCACATCATCCCCTCCCTACTAGGAATCATTTGTCCTCGAAGCCACGTTGAAGGTAGCACTAACATTATACTCACCTGGTAGATCAACAACATAGGCAATTTCATTCACACGCCTCAGTACTTTGAATGGGTCGTCGCCCTTGGGATCCAACTTGGTCTTGGTATGGTTAGGAAAACGAATCTTACAAAAGTTTGCCCACACCTAGTCTCCTGGTTCGAACACCACTGCCTTACGATGCTTGTTGGCCACTAGTGCATTATGCTCATTTTTCTTGAGAATCTTCTCGCGAACCTCGGCATTTCGTTTGCCATCTATATCAAGAAATTTAGTAGTAGGGAAAATAGATAAATCCAAGGGATGAGGGGGTTAAAACTGTAAACAACTTCAAAAGGAGAATAATCTATTATCGTGTGAGTTGTATGATTATAAATAAATTCAGCAATAGGCACACAAGCTTCCCAATTCTTCTTATTCTTTTGAATTAGTGCATGAAGGAGTGCACCTAAAGTGCAATTTACTACCTCAATTTGTCCATCCGTCTTGGGATGAGCTGTGGTAGACAATAGAAGCTTGGTTCCTAACTTACCCCACAAGGTCTTCCAAAACTAACTCAAGAATTTAACATCACGACCACAAACAATAGTATGAGGGATCCCATGTATCCGAACAACTTCATGAAAGAATAATTCAGCAACATGCTTTGCATCATTAGATTTCTTACAGAATGAAATGAGTCATTTAGAGAATCTATCAACTACAACAAATAGGCTATCATTACCACGTGAAGAAGTAGTCAAACCAAACACAAAATCCATGAAAATATCAATCCAAGGATGCATGGGTACGGGTAGGAGTGTGTACAATCCGTGAGGAAGTGACTTTGATTTAGCTTATTTGCATTCAATGCATGAAACACATAATCTCTCAACTTCTTTTCGCATGTTCGGCCAATAAAAGAATTCACAAAGAATGTCATAAATCTTAAGAACACCAAAATGTCTGATGAAACCCCCTCACTATGAGACTTACAAACTAGTGGTTCGCACTAGGCACACAAAAAGATGTTCACATAAAAGAAAATTGTTATTTTTAAAGTATTTGTTAAAAGCTTCATGTTCACATGTTGAAAGATGAATGAAAAATCATAACCCTTCTCATACAAATCTTTGATGTACTTATAACCAAGTTACTTCGAATCACATATAGGAAACACATAAGCTCTACACAACAAGGCATTTTTCCTTTTTTGTATTTTATTGCATAAGAAAAATATTCAAGTAAAGCACTCCACTTAGCATGCCTCTTATTCAAAAATTCCTTAGGCCTCAAGTAATGATGTCAATTTTCTATAGCCCTAATAACTCCATACAATTCATTATCATAATTGGGATAACTCAAAGTAGCAGCATTCGATTTTTCAAAAAAATAAAGCATTAGGTCTACCACTATCACGATACCTGTGCCTACGCCTGAGGCATCACATTTTAGCTCAAAAATGAGGTCAAAATTCGGTGAAGCAAGTACGAGAGTATTTGTAAGATCATTTTTCAGAATGTTAAAGGCATTTTGTTTAGCCTCTCCCCATTTTAAACAAACGTTTTTCTTTACTAAATGATTCAGGGGGCGACCTTTGTTGAATCTTTCACAAACCGACGATAAAATATTGATAACCCATGAAATGACCGAATATCACTCACGGTTTGGGGTGTTGGCCATTCACGTATGGCTTGCACCTTAAACTCATCTACCTTAACTCAATCCTTTCTCACAATAAAACCAAAAAAGATAACTTCATAAACACAAAAGGTACACTTAGGCATCTTAGCTATAATTTGTTTGCACAAAAAGCTAAAAAAAACACTAGACAAATTTGTAGCATGCTCGTTTATGTTTCAACTATATATGAGTATGTCATCAAAGAATACCACCACAAACTTTCCTATAAATTGTCTAAGCACATGATTCATTAATCGCATGAAAGTAGAAGGTGCATTTGTTAAACCAAAAGGCATCACAAGCCACTCATATAAATCGAATTTGGTCTTAAAAGCAGCTTTCTATTCATCTCCTCATTTCATTCGGATTTGATGGTAACCACTAGCAAGATCGATTTTAGAAAAGATCACAGAGCTGCATAATCTTCAAGCATATAATCTAATTGACGAATAGGATGTCTATACTTGATAGTAATTTTATTCACAGTCCTACAATCAACACACATACGCCATGTACTTTCTTTCTTAGGTATGAGAATTACAGGAATAACACAAGGAGAAATGAATCTCGGATCTTACCTTTGGCAAGGAGTTCTTCGACTTAGCTTTGAAGCTCTTGGGTCTCCTGAGGATTGGCCTTATATGCTGGACGGTTAAGTATAATCAAACATGGAACATCAACCCCTAGCCAACTACTATGCTACAAACGAATGTAAACCAAAGATTTGATCAAATGGCTACCAGCGGATCTACTTTATAATCAACATAAAAGTCATATAATCAATATTTACATGAACCCTCAGATTCATGCAACCTAATTATATTTAGAATAAGAATTCAAATAAACAAAGAGATTCCTTTTAAGTTCATAACATTAAAATCAAAAATAGTTTGCGTAAAAAATAACGTTAGGCTTACAGAGGATCAAAGATCTAGGATTCTATTTCCTAGTTTATTTAGAGTCCTAACAAATTAAAATCCTAAGAGAATTGAGAATTTCCTTAGGGGAATATCCCATCCTTGTTTAATTCCTACTAAATAAAAAAATTACCAAAATAATAGGGAATCTAATTCAAGCTCAATTTATGCTAAGGGGTCGATTTATTTGGTCCTAATTTTAATTAAATCTAATGAAATTATTAAGGACAATCAAGCCTCAACATTCCTCTTGCTTGTCTTGGAAGATGGACAGGTGTCCAGCATCTGAGAGCATTACCGGAAGCCCCAATTTTTGCTAATAGATCAGCGATGGCATTTTCTTCTTTGTATTGGTATTGAGCTATCAATTTGATCTCCCCCATGGTGTCTTTGAATTCTTCACAAAAATCCCACAAGTACCATGAGTGGCAGGTGTTCTTGGAGATCCACCCACCTAGTAATTATGTTTCCAGCACAACATCAGACCAGCCAGCCTCCCTACAGATGCGTAACCCTTTTGTTGCAGCTTGTAATTCCGTTGCATAGTTAGTTCATGATGCCAATGGGACTGCAAAAGCAACCACCAAATCTCCATTGTCATTTTTGATGATTCCTCCCCATCCTAAAGGGCCTGGGTTGCCAAATGAGTTACCATCCATGTTGAGTTTCACCCCCACTCCCCCTATAGGGGGTCTTTTCCAACAAATAACTTTTCCTCTGTTTTTTTTCTTCTGCTTAACTTTTATGTTAAGATTGGTCATCAGTTCTCTGTCCTGGACCTGCAGTTTGAAGGAAAGGTTACTTACTTCAGTCATTTCACTAATAATCCTATGTACTTCCCTCCAAACTTGTTCCATAGATTGATAACCTTCTTCATATTTTGCTTGTACCTGCATATCCAAAGAACCCAACTTAGTACAACAGGGAATATTGATGCAAAAAAACATGTTAAACCTACTCAGTTGGTCAACTCTATCCATTGAGTCATCCTTCCTTTCCATGTGTTTGGATTATGGAATATCATTCCCATAACAGACGCAAATTTGTTCCATATTTCCAGTGCCATTTATCCCCTTGAGAATATATGATCAATAGTTTCTGGCTGTTTTGCTGAGTAGCAATGGCATGCTGATACCAACATTACCCCTTTTTCCCCAGGCAGTCATCTGTTTGTAAACATTGTTGCCAAGTTTTCCAGCATAGCAAAGACTTCTTCGTTGGAAGGTGTTTGTACCAAAAAGACTGTTCCACAACCCCTAATTATGATTTGCACCTAATTATCTCCCATGCAAATTTAATAATGAAGTGTCCATCTTGCTCTGGTTTCCAGATAATCCTATCTTTTTCTTCTATAATCATCGGCGGATCAAGTGTCTGGATTTTTATCTATAATTTCTTCTCTCACCCCCTGGGCCGAGCAGGGACATCCAGTTGTCCTCCCTAGAGAAAGTCCTTCAGCAGGGCTTCCTTTCTTATCACCTCTTGTACCCTGACTGCCAAGGGTCCAGTGCTCAATCACTTGTCGAACCAGAAGGAGGAATTCCCTTTCTTGAGGGTGACATTGAGCTATTCTATCACCTCTATTTTTGTTAGCATCACATATTTCCAGAATCTTGAATCCTAATTCCTTGTGGTTCTTTCTAGCAGGTGTTAATCTGGTTGTACTTTACTTTGAGAAACCTAGCCCAGAGGCTATCTTCTGAGATTAATTTGTAGCATAGTTTCATGGCCATTGCCTACTGCACATCAACTAAATCTCTAATCCCTAGTCATCCCTCTGCTGTTGGTCTACACATCTTTTTCTAGCTTCGCCAATGCAATTTGGGTTTACCATCAATTTCTCCGTTGAAAAAGTCAGCTAGCATTTTCCATATCTCTTTTAAAGTTCCCTGGGACAACTTCAAAACTGGCAAAAGATGCATAGGTAAGCTAACCATTACATGTTTAATCAATGTTAATCTACCTCCTTGAGTCAACTTGAAACCTTTCCAACCTGCTAGTTTTTTCTAATGTTTCCCACTAGTGGGTCAACCATTTGTCTTGTGAGCCTGCCCGAGTTCAGGGGTGCTCCTAGATACTCCATTGATAGCAATCCCTCTATAGATCCTGTGCATCTCTTGATTTGTTGCTTCTTTCCTGGCAATGCTCCTAGAAAAAACAACAGCAGACTTTCCCTGGCACACTATTTGACCTGACCAAGAGCAGTAGACGTCCAATATTCCTTTAAGTGCCCTGATAGATCTTATATCCCCATTGTAGAAGATTAATACATTGTTAGCATACATGATGTGAGAAATGATTGGGGCGCCTATAGGGTGGAGGAATTTCTTGGTCTTTCCTTGCTGTATGCCCCTCTTGATCATGTAGGACAAAGCATCCTGCACAAGTATGAATAGGTAAGGGGACAGGGGGTCCCCTTGCTATAGGTCATGGGAGGACTGAAAAAACTCAAGACTTGTCAGATTGATAGAAATGGAATACCATTGCCCATGCACACACTTCATTATTAGATCAATCGTAGTTTGTGAAAGTCCCTTCTCTCTGAGTACCTCCTCTAGGAATAACCAACTGACCTTATCATATGCCTTCTCCATGTCAAACTTGATCACGACATTACCCCTTGATTCTTCTTATTTATGGAATGCGCCAATTCCTGCACCAGAGCTATATTATCAATTATGCTTCAGTTTGGAACAAAAGTACTCTGCTCCTCACTAATCAGTCTGCTCATGTGGGTGCTCATCCTCCTTGCCATCACCTTGTACACCATAGTACACAAACTTTTTGGTCTGAATTTAGTGAAGCTATCAGGATTGTCTACCTTGGCAATCAAGGTTATCATATTAGAGTAAAACATGTGAGGTAAAGGAACTCCAACAAAGAATTCTCTAGTTGTTCCTACTAGATCAGGGCTGGTGATGTGCCATGTTAATTTGAACAACTCAAAGCCAAATCCATCTGGCCCTAGGCACTACTGCTGGGAATAGACAACAAAGCATTTCTCACCTCTTCCACTGAAGGCACCGCACACATCCTTGCATTATCCATCTGAATTAGCTTGTGCTCTAATAGACCTTGTATATCAGGGTGCTCAGTCTGCCTTGGGGCATTCATTTGCTCCTCAAAAAAACCAATAGGAGTGATGTGAATTTTTGCTCGCGGAAGAAAAACGTGGAGTCGGGAAATTTATTCTTGTATCAACAAAAATACACCAACTGAATAAATTTTGAAATTAACAAATTTAAAAGGATAGATTGTGCAACCCGACAAAAAGTTATACAAAATAGAAGGATAAAAAAATGGAGATGGAAGAAACGTATTATGCCGTAGAAACCCAATCAAACATAGAACATCAACCCCTAGCCAACTACTATGCTAGAAATGAATGTAAACCAAATGTTCAATCAAATGCCTACCCCAGGATCTACTCTATGATAAATACGAGTTCCATAGAATCAATCTTTACATGTACCCTAAAATGCATGCAACCAAATTCTATTTAGAATAGGAATTCAATAAATAAAGAGAGATCTCTCAAAGTTCGTAGTGAAATTAACGTCAAAAATCTTTTTGAAAAGAGTGAAATTTGTCTTTAAATAAGTTACAATTTTAATGGGCCTAGTATTCTAATCACTAGACTTTATTTGAGCTCATCCTAACTTAGTCCCTAAGAAGTGGGAAATTACATAATTACATAAAAATTTGAATTTCTAACAAAATAATGGACTAATCCTGGCATCTTCTAGCAGGGGCCATGATCTCCCATACGCGCAACCCCCATATGCTTGATCTGGTCTTACTAACTCATGTGCCAACTTCCAAATTGAGAACAATATGTTACAAAAATAATAACTCATCATCTGACCGTTATAATTTCATTTACTTTTGTCAGCGTATGTCTTGAGAAGTTCTCTATCACTGAGTAAAATTTCAGTTCGATCAGAACATGTTCAGACCTCCAATTGCTTATAAAACCAAGACTGCGCAATGCTGCAAATAGCAGATCGTGAATGAATAAAAATAGTCTATTCCGAAATTCATATCTCACGATCGGACCGTTAAAACCCAATATTCTCTGAATAAGAATACGCCCAATGAGTATTATAACTCTAGTAAAATTTCCAGATCGATCCGACAATATTTGTTCCTCTAATTGGAAGAAACCATGGAACTGCATTTTGCAATAATATACATTGCAGGGTCCAATTACTTTAAACCATGCAAGAATCCAAATTTTTCCCGGTCCTCCAACATTCATATCATCCCCTTCCTCCTGGGAAGGATTCCTACTCAAATCCAAATCTTCATATGAATTAGAATACTCTACGTAAGTTGGTAACAAGATCAAAATTCCTATCGAATATCGTATCAAGCCGCCTCATGGATTGCCTATGCACCATTAAGAGTCTCACCATTTGACAGGCGCATCTCTGTGATGCTTTTCTTATTTTGTCTGATCCTAAGAGCAGCATGAAAGATTTTAATATTCTTATCCCCCTCCTTGAGTCAGCTCTTTATGGTCATATGCTCCAATCTGCTTATCTCTCTATTTTTCCATTCCTGCAGATCTGCTTTTTCTGCCATAAACTCAACATCTAATTCCTCAGAGAATTGATTCTGTTGTCTTTGTTCTATCTGTTCCATCTTTTCTTCCAGCTTTTTGATGTGCAACTCAACTCTGCCATAGCTCTCTCGGTTCCAAGTTCTCAATTCCTCTCTCATTCTTTTTAGTTTGTGACCCAAAGTGGTCAACCCTACAAGCATCTACGTGGAGTTCCAGGAGCACTCCACCAAAGGTAAAACTTCTCACTTGACCCCCACATATTGAGGAATTTGAAGGGCCATATCACATATGATGCCAATCTCTTTTCCAATTTAACCAACAATGGAGAGAAATCAGAGGTTCTTCTTCTTAGCAGAAAATAGGAGCACCTCGTATTCCATTCCAAGAACCCTTCATTCACCATAACCCTGTCTAACTTTGCCTAGGCCCTCCTTCTTAACGTTTGCCCATTACACCATGACATGGAATTGCCATTATTTTTTAGTTCCACTAGGGGCGCAATCATGTATACTCAACATTAAACTCCTGCATTGGCCTCAGAAGGCGGTCTATTCCCCCTTTCCTTTCCCTATCTGATTGTAGTACATTGAAATCTCAAGTACCATCCATGGAGCATTCGCCGGATGGTTGTATCGAAGTTATTTCCATAAAGCATGCCTTTGCATATATTGACACTTACCATACACCATAGTGACCCATATTTCCATCCCCTCCTGTCGCCATTTACCTGTGATTTCTTGCTCATGAATTGTGACCATTTTGAATTTCATTAGCTGCTTTCCGAAAAACCCAAAGCTTTTCGTTTACCTCCTCATTCGTTATATAGTGTGGCAGCTGAATGGTTTAGTCTATCCATTTCATTTTGGCCCCTGGGAGGAAAGGCTCTGCAATAGCCCGGAGATTCACTTCTGATAGATCCCCCACCCCACCCCTTGATGCATATATCTGTTGGGTTTTTTCAATTCTCTGCTATTTCAATAAAGGGCCTTACTTAACATAAAGCATCGTTTCTTGTTTTTGCGTCTTGATTCTCTTTTCCCCCTATTTATTCCAAGGGGCTGATTGCTTTTCTTTGTAAAAAAATATAGCTTCTTTGGTCGGGTGGTAGCTCTTCCCGACCTTCTAACGCCATCTGTTGGTTCTTAGTGGTCGAGCTTAACCTTTCCTTTGGCCTTTCTCCTCGCCCTCCAATAGGTTTTGTTCCCAATTTGCCACAAATTCCTTCATATTCCGTTTAGCATGTTTTTCCTTCTCTTGATTATTGACCAGTAACTGACTATTTTGTCTCCCTTACTGTCTATCCAAGGTTGAGATTCAACTTCCTTTTTCCTTTGGCTTATGCTTGTACACTTTGTCAGTTCTTTCCCATGTAGGCTACAGGGTGTCTCCATGGCATATACCTCTACTATTTTGCGGACTCAATGGGGGTAATTCTCTATCATATTGTCTATATCGTGTCCCCCTTTTACTTTGCTCTACTCCTTCTTGAGTTTCTAAGCTCTTAGTCATCCTTGGCTCTGTTTGATCCTCCAATTCTCTCGTTAGCGATGGAGGCGGTGGTCCGTGGATCTCTTCTGCAGTAGGTACCATCCCTATGGTTTTGGCATGGTCGAGTTTCACTACCATCTTTTGGAGTTTGTCTGCACCCATAAGGTCCAGTGGGTTGGCCTCCTCATAGGGTCTTTCCTCAGTTTGTGTAAGCCGCTACGTCTGGGCCAATCAACTATTCTCTTGGATTGAGCCTTCATCATCATCTAAGATCTTGTCTACTAAGCTACCCATCTTGTATTTTGCAACTTCTCATTTGACTCCACTCCTTGGGCCCCGTATGGCATAGATATCTCCTCCTAAGTCAAGTCCACCTGGTCTGACATTGTCAATGTCTCTTTCCTCTCTTCCTCAAAAGGCGTAGTTGACTGGTTTGGCACAACATTGGTTGCCAGCTCTTTTCCCAAGTTGATTGACGGCCTCATTTTGGAAGTAACCGTTACACCACCTATGTCGTTCACTGATGCATGTAGCTCCAACCACTCTCTTGCATCCAATTTTTCCAAGACTTTCCTGACCTGCTCAGAGCTGCGCGTCGGTAATTTTGTACATTGGAATTGATCCTCCGTCACCTGTATTGGAAACTTTTTTGACTAATCGTTAGGGTAAACAAAGGTGTCTCTCTAACAAGGTCTTTCTTTCAAAGCAACATTCTAACGAGGTCATAATCTTGTATTCTCGTATTCCATTCATCTACCTCTTCTAGCACCAGCAAGCCTAGTGGCGCCATTAGTTTAGAGAAGAACCGTATTCACACTTCCACCAGAATCCTTATAAATCACAACCATCGATCATTTGGGTGAGCCACCACAAATGGCGTTCACCTTTGTGTTCCGGGTTAAGGGATGCATCCATCTCCAATTCTAACCCAATTTTAATCAATACCTGGGTCCCTTGAAGCAGCAAAACCTTGTCTCCAGCCCTTTCCGACTCTTAATCTCCTTAACGAGGGAAGTTGTGGACACTCCCTACAATGTTGCTATAAAGCATGAGTTTAACCAACTCATCTCGTCCTCCATTGGTTCAAACGTGATATGAATGTTCTCCGGATGAGGTTTTATCTGGGGAGTCACTTCTACTTTTCGTGGCATGTTATCAGAGTTGTCCTTTGGTAGTGGACCACATTCGCTTTAATCGCCCAATCCCCCACCTTGATTGCATTTAGTCCCACATGGTTCTGCCAATGCTATCTACTAACTGGAAATGAACAAATCCAAACTACTTCCCTTCTCGGTACAACTTCTTTGGGACGGTGATTGCATCAACCTTACCATATTCCTCAAAGGCGAGTTTCATTTCCTTCTCCGTCCATTCCATCGGGAATT
>JAOWBN010185628.1:0-16379 GCA_028565015.1 Pinguicula moranensis
GAGTAGATTGTAGATGTACATTGGTGTCCTGGAGTATAAGGCCCTCCACATTTAAAACACAGTTTTTTGTCAATTCTTTCTTTCATCTCCACATCAGATAGGAGTCTTCGTTTACCTGAAGTGACCAACTGTCTACTATGGTTCTGCACCAAAGCATCAGGATCACTGGCAGGATTCAGAGTTAACCTCAGGGTAGCTCCTGTAACAACAGTCTCAATCAGGGAGTTCACTGATAATTCTCGCCCTTTAGCAATGGCAATAGCCTCGCGCAGAGTGTGAGGATTCTGTGATCTTACTGCAGTTCTCAATGCAGATTGTAGACAACCCACAAACTTTTCTCTATAAAAGGATTCTGCATACTCAGGATGTAGGAATATAACAGAAGGTATCAACATATCAAATCTACGCAGTAGATCCTGTAAGGGTTCCTTAGGCCTCTGTTTAAGACACATAAATTCCTCCATGAGACTGTCCGGATCCGCAGTATCAAACCGTACAAGGACAGCAGCTATGAAGTCATCCCATTCCGTCGGTTTAGCATGTGTCAGGCTTCTAAACCAAACATCAGCGTCCCCTTCCATATGCATACGAGCAAATTCAACTCTTTCATAATCATATATACCCGTATATATAGAAAAATAACCATTGCAACGTTCAATCCATGAACGCGGGTTATTCCCATTAAAGCGGGGAAAGTCCGTATACGGCATTTTAGACTTACGACCCTTATCAATATCTTCAAATCCATAGTCTTCAACATCGATCCCTCTGTTTTGTGTAGGAAACAGAAAAGGCTGTAGACCTTCTCGGGTGGATTTCACTCCAGAGGTGCCACTATGGATTGCTGGTGGTTCTCCTAGAATAGATTTTGAACCAGACTGCTTCTGAATCATATCGGTAAGAGTATTAAGTTGTCTCTGAATAGTTTGCTGGAATTGAGTCATCTCTTCGGTTGATTTTTTCACTTGAAACTTTAATACCTCTACTTGTTTTTCCATGGACAATCCAGCTGCCGAACCAGTATCATGCTCACTCTCTTCAGGTGGTACAGGGCGTGCAGGCTTCTTACCAGACAAGATCTCCTGTTTGATACGAGCCATCTCTTCAGCTGCCTCGGCAGTCGTTGCTTTAGACTGTGTATCCACCATAACTTGGGGCCGTAAATTCCTTTTCTTCGCAATTGTTAGAACAGGTGGTTGGACCGGTTAACCTGGCTCCGATACCAGATGTAACAGACCGTTACCCTCAGTCAGAATTTAGAAAGGTTGAAGGAAAGACAACAGAGAAAGAAAGTGTTTTCAAAACACAGATTCAGTTTACAGAGAAACCTTGGCTATTTTCTTCTACGTCAAAATATGTACCAGCACGTATTAATAGCCTCAAGAACAACACACTATCCTATTACAGCCTATAATACACAAGAGTTCCTAACACGCGTCTTCCTTCTGATAGTCTCCACATCCTTGTAGCTATTCCACGTGTGACTTTGTGCTTTCATTCCTACCGTTTTGCCGCTTCATCCTTGCTTGTCGTTTTCCTTTCATTGTTCGGTTGGTACAAGGTAGAACCTTTGACAGTTAGGTTCGTTACATCTGCTGCTCTGATTTTGTTTTTCTCACTGTCTTATGATGATGGCAATTCACCTATAACTGTCTATGACTTTGCAGGGAACGTAGCCAAAAGTGAGAGAAGTTTAGACTGGGAGACCCGATTGAAAATTGCAGTAGGTGCAGCAAGGGGTCTGTCTTACATCCACAGACAAAATGGTGGGAATCTCGTTCATGGAAATGTCAAATCCTCAAATCTTTTCCGAAACACGCGACAGTATGGCCTCATCTCAGACACTGGAGTGTCGAAAGTGGTGAGCCCAATCAGAAGGTCAGTTCTGCGAAATTCAGGCTACTTTGCCCCAGAAGTAAAGGACACAAGGACAATATCCCAATCTTCTGATGTCTATAGTTTTGGAGTTGTATTACTTGAACTCATCTCTAGCAGACCGTCCCTAAGTGTCTCAGTTGATGGCGATACAACCTTGGTTAAGTCAATCCAATCATCTATTTGTTATAACTGGACTGTTGAAGTACTCGATGAAAAGCTTAGGAACCAGAATGAGGAGTCTATGATCGAGTGCCTGTACTTGGCACTTGATTGTGTCAATGGTGTCGCAGAACAAAGACCTGGAATGCCTGAAGTTGTTAGTAGATTGGAGGAAATTGCGGGGATGGATTCGGAGGAAGAACTATATATTGAATCTTGTTGGTCTTTTATTCAAGTTTTATATAGTCTAGGGACCTAGTTGCAGGTATTTTGTACTCTATTTAAGCCCCCTAGTTGCAGGTATTTTGTACTCTATTTAAGCCTTGGGGCTAGTATTAATAAACAAGAGTTCAATTTCCAAAAGAATTTGGTATGGGAGCCAAATCTCGAAAACCCTAATCCTGTCTCTACCTTTCATTGTCCATTCTTTGACGTGCTCTAGAGAAAGTTCAAGGGCGTGAGGGTGGGAACTGATACACCCATCCCATCAGACTACTATGGTAATGTTGTTCTAGTCTCATGTTCAACAGGTACGTATGACTCACTAATTTTGACATTCTTTCATGTTGTTGGCTCTTCAGATTGTATCAATGACTTTGGGGTTTCTGGGTGCGTGATGGGTATTGCTAAGGAGTTCAGCTCTTATACCCCCTAGCGGTTCTGTTGAGCGTCAAGACAACAGTGCTCTAGATAATAATCAGTTGGTGGTGGGTAAGGATACAGTGCGTTTTACCAACACTTTAACCTTGTCCCAAGTATTACATGCTCATTCATTTTTCGTAAATCTTTTTCCCACAAATACCATTGTTAATCAACTAAATTGTACTGTTTGTTTGATATTTTCAATGTGATCTTCATGGAAAAACCTGTAGAAGACAACAATGTGGATGGCTTACTGTTTCACCATAGGTGATTTTGTTACCATTCCTTCCTGATTTTGAGTTGTCTTTACTTCCAATTATTTGCTGCAACTAATAAGAATCCCACTCGCCCGCCGAGCGTCGCCCGCAAGGATCGAGCGTCGTTCGTGCACCCGCCGAGCGTCGTCTGCGCGCCATGCCGAGCGTCGTCTGCGCGCCCGCCGAGCGCCGTTTTTTTTTTTCCTTTCTTTTCTTTCTTTCTTTTGATATAAATTACTTTGTGATGTTTGTGAGTTGGATAAGTATGTCAGAAGCTTTTATGTCATCTCTAGTAGTAGAAGTTCATGTGTTTTTTATTTGATACATTCAGATATATAAGGGTCTTGTTACACAGTAACATTTAATGAATTTTGTTATTTTATTTTATTCATTGACTGTTGCTTACGTGTCACTTGGTTATACTTGATGAAAGCCAAAGTGATGTGTTTGCTTGTTTTGAGGATTTTCACAAAGGGATATAAACACATTATGGGGGCAATCATGAAGGATTTTAAGGTCTGATAATGGGACAAAATACATTAACAGAGCATTTTCAGACTGTTTGTCATCAGAGAACATTAAACATCAAACCACTTGTCCATACACACCAGAGCAAAATAGGGCAGATGAAAGAAAAAATCATCACATTCTTGAGATGGCTAGGAGTATGATGTTCGCGATGAATATTCTCAAATACCGTGTGATGACAATCAGTTTTTTACAGTTATATTCCTTATTAACATAATACATTTCTGCATTTTAGATTGAAAATCTCCATCTCTGACCTGGAATGGCACAAAAGGTGATACTATTCTTCTGAGAACTTTCAGTTGTGTATGCTTTGTGCAGGACAACAGGCCAGAGGCAGAAAAGGTTGATCTGTGAGTCATCAAAAATGTATTTGTATGGTACTCAATGACTTATAAGTGATATGTGTGTTGGAGTTCGGTTGAGCGGAGATTGTTCGTGAACATGAACATTACATTTCGAGACCATGAACTATATTTCTCAAGGATTATGCCTGGAGTAGTGAGAAGATTGGAGGAAATTGGGGATGCATATTGAATTTGGTTTGGACTAACATTGGATCAAGACTGGAAGATGTATTGGATAATCTACCACCCATATTGACTATAACGGGGTAGAGCAACTTTGTCTTTTGTATCTAATATTTTCTGGTCTTGTCCACTCAAGAATCTAGGAGAAATGATACAGCGCACGAATTTAACACAAATTAAAATACAATAATGATGGTTTTCACGTGTTTAACACTAATTTTTATGTATTTAACACCAGATTTACAGTTGAAATTGGTGATTAATATGTGGGGCCTATTATTCTTGTGATTTTTTTGTATTAAATTCGTGCGCTGTATCATTTCCCAGAATCCATTCCTTGTTTTGGGTTAGATATTTGTGAAGTATCTCTGTTTTTGTTAAATGTTCTTGAACTACAGGTTATAAGATGAAGTGCATTATACTTATCAAAAAAAAAGATGAAGTGCATTATTTATGGGTATAAAAAGGCTCTCTTGTCAGTTTGCAAGTGTGTGGTCTTTTCTAGTCTCTTTACAAATGCATCATGACGTTATTCAATGTTCAGCCGAGCCTATCATTTCAGAAGTCCAAAAATCAAAACTACGTCCAAATCAAAGGCAAATTGCTCTACCAACTTAAAAACGACCATGGACTGTCACCCATAGAACACTAAGCTGTGTTTTGTGCAGCTTTCTTAAAATTATAATTGAATTATAAACACATTTTTTCAAAAAATTATTCATTATTTTTTGAAAAAAGATTCTTATAAGCCAATTATAAGCATAAGAAGGCTTCACAAAACACTCCCTAAATAGCTCTAAATTTATCCTTAGTAGGTCTTGACTTGGTATCGTGGTACGTTTTAGCAATAATTCAAAATATACAATATATTCCAACAATTAGGGATGGACAAACGGTTTCGAATTTTTCCCAAAACCCGAAAATGTCTCGTCCTGTTACCTGAATTTCTATTTTTTTTTGAAAATTAGGGTATTCGGGACGAGAACGACACCAGATTTTTTGTCCCGTTTATTTTTGAAACTGGTCCAGGTAATGCCCATACTTGGACTAAATTTCTATTTGTAGGCATATGACTTTGAGGGATCCCTAAAATCACACTTGTCCCGAATTTTCAATTTTTTTGGATATTTGGGACGAAAATCGGACCAAATTTTTGGGAAGCACAAAGGGCTTTCAACTTCAACGGTTAACCCAAATCCAAGTGGGCCGACGTGGGTTAGATCCATAAAAGATAGAAAAAGGTCCATATCATATCCTTTTATTCCTCGTCTCCAGATGGATTATTTGGAAAAAGTCGAATGAAACATTTCCCGCCCCAAGACTCTCATTTCTCAATTACACTCTGTGATGTGTGAACCCACTTCTCTCTCGAAGGTATTTGATCTGCAAAAATTCTCCCCTCTGTAATCCCAAATCTCAGTGTTTCCATTTGAGGCATTCAAGCCAAAGAAAGAAAATGTACATAAAGGAAGTTTGTTTGGAGGGGTTCAAATCCTACGCAACCAGAACTATTGTTCCGGGTTTTGACCCGTTTTTCAACGCCATTACAGGTTTAAATGGGTCAGGCAAGTCGAACATCCTCGATTCTATATGCTTCGTGTTGGGCATTACGAATTTGCAGCAGGTTAGGGCTTCTAATTTGCAAGAGCTGGTGTACAAGCAAGGCCAGGCAGGAATTACCAAAGCTACTGTGTCAATTGTATTTGATAACTCGGATACTGGTCGAAGCCCTCTTGGGTACGAGGATTCTCCCGAAATTACAGTAACTCGACAGGTACTTCGAGCGAGAATAATAGTATCTGCATTGTTCATTCAGACCCGTTTGCCTAACTATTTACTTCGTAAAAGGGCTTAATCTGTTGGGAATAGCTGAAGAATCAGGCATATACCCTTAGTTTTGCCATTTCATTGGGAGTAAAATTATTCTGCAATCTTAGTTGGTAATGGCCTTGAAAGAGCTCTGAATTTCTTAATTCTGAAAAGTGGCGTCTTATTATCTCGAGCTTGGAGATTCGGCATGCTACTGTCAGATATCAGCAGATATATTATAAGTTGCTGTCATAGAGATTGGGATTGCTTAGGCACTTGTGAATAGTAAAAGTTTTTTTCCCATAAACTTTGTTTTGCCCAAGATATCTTTTTTGACCGTACTTATCCCACAGCAATGCCTACCTTCCTGGTTTATAACCAACTGACATAACTCAATGCTAGGACAGCATAATGAGGGAACGATATAGTATATTCTAGTATTAACTTTGCCTTTCAGCAGTTCGAGTGGCTCCAATTATTTTTGCCCCATCCTTAATTCATGCTTTGATATTTTTGTTTTGTTCTGCAGATTGTAGTTGGTGGAAGAAACAAGTATTTAATCAATGGGCACCTTGCACAGCCCAGCCGAGTTCAAAATCTTTTTCATTCTGTGCAGCTGAATGTTAATAATCCACATTTTCTCATTATGCAAGGGCGCATTACAAAAGTGTTGAATATGAAACCTCCTGAAATCTTGTCTATGCTTGAAGAAGCTGCTGGTACTAGAATGTATGAGACAAAGAAAGAAGCTGCTCTGAAAACACTTGAAAAGAAACAGGGCAAGGTGGATGAGATTGACAAACTTCTTGACCAGGAAATACTCCCAGCTCTGGAAAAGTTAAGAAAAGAGAGAATGCAATACATGCAATGGGCTAATGGAAATGCGGAGTTGGATAGGCTTAGGAGATTTTGTATTGCTTATGAATACGCACAAGCAGAAAAGGTTAGAAACAATGCACTTCAAGGCGTTGAAGGCATGAAAAAGATGATTTTGGAGCTTGATGCTACTGTTGGAAAGTTGGATGAGGAAGCACTGGAGAAGGAGAAGCTGGCCTCTGAGTTGACTGCTAAAAAAGAAGCAAGCATGGGTGGGGAGATAAAATTGTTAACAGACAAAGTTGATGCTCTTTCACGGACTCTAGTGAAAGAAACTTCGGTGCTCAAGAACCAAGAAGATAATCTTGCAACTGAGAAAGCAAATGCAACCAAGGTATGTCTTTGCCGTTATTGTCATACTTTTTGAATGAGTTAGTTGCTCAATTGCTGGAGTTTCAGTTAGCATACTTTGTTTTCAAGTGTTTCTTGTTCATTTTCCTATTGCTTAAAGGTTGAGAAGAGTTTAGAAGAGTTGAAGGTGGCGGCAGAAGATATGGTTACCACTTTTAAAAAGGCTGAAGAGACTACAGCCAATCATAAGAGAACTTTTCAGGAGCTGTCAATAAGTTTGGAAGAGCATGAGAAGGAGTATCAAGTAAAGTCTAAACAAATCTCTGTATAAGTATCTAATTTAGGTGGAGTATTCTGTTGGTTTCAGTTATTTCAGATTTATAAAATGATATTATGTAGGGTGTCATAGTAGGTAAGAGTAGTGGAGACGAGGAGAAGTGCCTCGAAGATCAATTGGGAGATGCCAAGATAAATGTTGGAAGGGCAGAGACAGAATTGAAGCAGTTGCAAACAAAAATAAACCACAGTGAGAGAGAACTGGAGGAGAAAAGAAGTCAATTTTTATCCACACGTGAAAAGGCAGCTGCTGTGGAGAATGAACTAAGTGCCAAGAGGCAAGACATCGAAAAAATTAGAACTACTTTGGAATCTCTTCCCTATGATGAGAAAGCCATGGAAACACTTCAGAAGGTATGCTTGATGGAATCTCTTATTATCTGTTAAAAGGTATATGCATCTTGACTCTGATGGATTATCAAATGGTGTTAGGAACTCACGACAGAGTCAGAGATGGTGCGGAAATTTAAAGAGGAAACTCGAATAATTTCTTCACAGTTGGCTAATGTTGAATTCACTTACAATGACCCAGAGAAGAATTTTGACAAGTCAAGGGTGAAAGGTGTGGTCGCAAAACTAGTTAAAGTGAAAGACACCTCTGCAATGGTTGCCTTGGAGGTTAGTAATTATTAGCTACAACATTATCTGTTTTAATTTGGCCACAATATCTATGCATGTTGAGATCTTAAGGTTCTTTTGGTGTCATCTTGAGATCCCCTGCAGGTCGCTGCTGGTGGGAAGTTGTTTAATGTTGTGGTAGATTCAGAAAAAACTGGAAAACAACTTTTGCAAAATGGTCGTCTGCGAAGGAGAGTGACAATTATTCCGCTAAACAAGATCCAATGCCACCCTATTCCACCAAAAGTACAGGATGCTGCTATCAAATTGGTTAGCCTTTGATCCATCTTTCAGTATGCTACTTCGTCGTTCACTATGTTATTAATGTATAATTGTCCTTATCTCCAGGTTGGCAAAGGGAATGCTGCTGTTGCACTTTCTCTGGTTGGATATGACCAAGAACTGCAAGTAAGCTTCCACGAAGCTATTGTTTTATTATTTGTTTTTCCTTTTCTTTTATGAACTTTTGTTCTGTTTTCTGGCATCCTATTTAGTTTCTACTCACAACCAAATCATTATTTTACAATAAATTTCATCCATTATTCTGTGCAGTTCTCATATTTTTTTTGCCAACTTGCCCCATTCTTCTTCAATATAATTATTCCTGGTGAAGTCCTTTCTTGAGTTGCATTTCCCAAATTTTGTGCAATTATATCCGGTTCTTCTTCCGTATTAGCATAACTGGTGAAAATCCGTTTTCAGTCTGAGCATGCCAAACACTTCTTCATGTTGACATTTGATGTACGAAATCTTGTCTAAGATATGCAAATGTATTGCAGAGTGCTATGGAGTATGTGTTCGGATCAACATTTGTTTGTAAAACAAGTGATGCTGCCAGAGAGGTATTGTTTGTTAAACGTATTTTTATTCTTTTTCCAATATAATTTCTATTGTCCATTGCAAATGGAGCTGGAAGAGTCATTATTGACAATTCTTTTAGCTTTGTGCTAATAGTAGATTAGAGCAAAATGACTCTATTAAATTCCAGTGCTTCTATTTAGTGAAGTTGTTGGAACTCAAAATATCAAATGACGCAATGCATATTGGGTCGCAACGGAAATGGCTTCTTTGTATAATTACAAGGGTAAGACTGCATACATCTGACCCCTCAGATCCCAACTTAGTTGGGAATATACTGGGTACGTTGTGGATTGTGGATTGCGGAACAAGATAAGGTGAAAACCATGATATTTATTCGCCACCATATTGATGAGAGGCTCAAAGCAGAATATCTAAAAAGATCCTGCAAATCTTTGAAAAAATCTCAAAGAGAGATATGATCACCAAAAAATGGTGATACTTATAAAAGCTCGTTATGATTGGTTGCATTTACGTTTACAAGACTTTAAATCTGTAAGCAAATATAATTCTGTCATGTTTAAAATCAAGTCTGAATTAAAGTTACATGGTGAAAAGATTACCAATAAAGACATGGTAGAGAAAACATTCTCTACCTTTCATGCCACAAATATGCTCCTGCAGCAGTAATACCATCAAAAGGGTTTTAAGAAGTACTACGAATTGATTTTGTCTTCTTGTGGTTGAAAAAAAATAACGAGTTGCTACTCCATTCTCAGAAGTGAATGCGAATACATTTAATTAAGGCCCTCGTCGTGGACGTGGACGTGGATGTGAAAATTAGGAAAATCATCTTTTCTCTCACTGCAATAATCCCAATAATACAAATAACCACCAGAAGTGGGAGAAAAATGAAAATTTTCAAGGTCGCAACAAAAATCTCAGGGTAACAAGAATGTGAGAAATGTTTGCCATCGATGTGGGATGAACAATCATTGGTCCCGTACCTGGCGTACGCGAAAGGACCTTGTAGAATTTTATCAAGCTTCAAAAGTTAATGGAAAGAATGTGGAGACAAGCTTTGTTCAGAATCACATGCCGAATGTAGAAATAAATTTTGTTCAAAATGATTTCTTCCATGGAAAATTTGATATGACACATTCAGATGTTGATTTTTTTATCCACCCCGATTCTATGAGTAGTGTAAAAAATATCTAATTATTTTTTGTATTTTAATTAGTCCTTAGTGTTATGCTTTATATATATATATATCATGTAATAGCTACTTCATTATAAGTTTGATTTTGTTTATTATTTCTTATTTTTACTTATTTATTAAAAATAATTATGGATTTATCCAAATCAAATGAGGAAGATGCATGTCTTGCAGACAGTGCAAAAATAACAAATGTGTATTCAACAATAAAAATATTTTGCTTTTTCTATCTACAAGAGATGCGTATGTTAATACAATATCTGATAGTACCAAATTAATTGAAGGCGCCGGAAGATCACAAATTGCACTTCCACAAGGGACAAATATTACTGATGCTTTATTCTCATCTAAGTCTCGACGAAATTTATTGAGTTTTAAAGATATTCACTGAAATGAATATCATATCGAGACTATGAACGAAAAAGATGAAGAATACTTATGCATTACATCAATTATTTTGGGTAACAACTGCATCTTAGAAAGATTACCCGTAATGTCCTCCGAGTTGTATAACACGACAATAAGAATAGTTGAAGTTTATGTTGTTGAAATTCTAAAAACTACTAAAACTTTTAAAGTTTGATATGACCAGTTGAGCCACGAATCATTTATAATGCAAAAAATTATAAAGAATTCAAGTGGTCATTCAATGAAAAATCAAAAGAATTTTCAAACCAATGAATTTTCATGTGCTGCTTGCTTTCAAGGTAAACTAATTATAAGGCATTCGTTAAATAAAATTGGGTATGAGAACCCTACATTTTTTAAAAGAATTGAGATATATATATATATATAAGTGGGCCTATGCACACACCATACAGACCATTTAGGTATTTTATGATTTCGATTGATGTATCAAGTAGATGGTCGCATGTGTCTTATTATCTACTCGCAATTTAGCCTTTGTATGATTACTTGCACAAATGATTCGCTTGCGGGTTTATTTCTCTGATTTTTCAATAAAGAAAATTCGCCTAAATAATGCTATTGAATTTTCATCAGAAATCTTCAATAACTATTGTATATCAATTGGGATAACCATTGAACATCCTGCTGCAATGTTCATACACAAAATACAACAACAACAACAACAACAACAACGTACCCAATATATTACCAACTAAGTTGAGGTCTGGAGGGGTCAGATGTACGTTGTCTTACCCTTATAATTATACAGAGAGGTCATTTTTCCCAATATGTATTGCGTCATTTGATGTATTGAATTCCAACAACTTCACTAAATAGAAGCACTGGAATTTAATAGAGTCAATTTACTCTAGTCCATTATTAGCACAAAGCTAAAAGAATTGTCAATGATGACTCTTTAGCTCCATTTGCAATGAACATTTATGTTCATACAAAAAATGATTTAGTTAAATAATTTATTAAGTGCCTCCAATTGATTGCAAGGCCGCTACTTATACATTCTAAACTCCTCGTATCTACTTGAGGACATGCAATTTTGCATGCAGCAACACTTATTCGTATTAGGCAAATAAGTCATGATAATTTCTTCCCAATGCAAATGATTTATGATAAAGAATTAAACATTTTCCATCTAAGAATATTTGGATGTGAGATATTTGTACAAATTGCTCATTCACAAAGCACGAAGATGGGTCCTCAAAGGAGGATGTGAATATATGTTGGATATTAATCTCCCTAGATAATTAAATATTTAGAACCATCAACAAGAGATGCGTTTACAACAAGATTTGCTGATTGTCATTTTGATGAATCAAATTTTCCAACATTAAGGGGAAAAAATAAACAGTTGGAAAAGACAATATCATTGCATGAATCTTCACTATCACATTTTGATCATTTGTTCTCGACAATGTGAATTTAAAGTTCAAAATATTATTCATTTGCAAAACTTAGCAAATCAATTGCCAGATGCGTTTACCGGCTTGAAGGTGGTAACCAAGTTTCATATACCAGCTGCAAATGCTCTATTTAGACTTAATATCCCAAAAGGACAAATTTCTATCGCAAATGAGTCTAAATCATGCATGAAGCGTAGAAGATCGGTTCCAAAGATAAAAATCCTCGAAAAAGAAAGAGAGCAAACATAAAGAATGATCCAGTAGAGAAAATAAAATCTCTTGCAAAGACTTGTAATACTCCAGAAGAAGCAAACAACATAAATAAAAAAAAATTAAGGTACCTAAAAATGAATAGATCTCCATAAATTATGTCGTAATGGAAAAAATATAGAATCAAGATGAAACAAATGTCGACGATATCTTTGTTTATAATATACCATGCAATATAATGAAAGAAAATGAGGATATTGAATCTACATCTATGGAGAAATGTAAGCGCATACATGATTGGCCAAAATAGAAAGAAACAATTACTTCAGAGCTCAGTTATTTGCAGAAACGTGAAATTTTTGGACCAGTAGCCCTTATATCAAAAGGTATAAACCCAGTCAGATACAAATTGGTATTTTGTGCGAAAAAAATAAGAAAAATGAGTAGTGAGATATAAAACACGGATTGTCGCATAAGGTTTTATCCAAAGATCAGACATTAATTATGAAGAGACATATTATCCTGTGATGGTTGCAATCACATTTTGTTATTTAATAAGTCTGGCAATTCATGAAAAGTTTGAGATGAGACTGATGGATGTAGTGATAGCCTATTTATATGGCTCAATAGAAAATGATATCTATATGAAATTCCATAAAGGGTTTAAATTACCTAAAACACAAACTTCTAAATTTTTAAGAGATTTATTTGATCAAATTAAATAAATCTCTTTATGGACTGAAATAATTTGGGCGTATGTAATTCAACTGTTTGAGTATATAGTTATTAAATGCTGACTATAAAAATGATCAAATATGCCAATGTGTTTTTATAAAGAGATTTGGATCAAAACTTGTTATCTATGTAGATGACTTAAATATTATTGAAATTCTTAAAGAGTTATTAAAGGCAGTAGCTTGTTTGAAGAAAGAATTTGAAATAAAAGACATTGAAAAAATAAAATTGTGTTTAGGTCTTCAAATTGAGCACTTGGTAGAAGGAATTTTGTGTATCAATCTAATTATTTGGAGAAAGTACTCAGAAGATTTTATATGGGTAAAGCACATCCATTGAGTACACCAATGGTGATGAGATTACTTGATGTGAAAAAGGATCCATTTTGCTCTCATGAAAATGGTGAAGAACTTTTTGGTCATCAAGTACCATATTTTAGTGTATTTGAAGCACTTATGTATCTTGCTAATAACACACGACTTAATATATCATTTGTAGTCAATTTACTAAAAAGATATAGTTCTTTTTCAACTAGAAAACACTAGAATAAAATCAAACACATTTTCCGGTATCTTCGAGAAACAATGAATATGAGTTTATACCATCCCCATTTATCTAACCCAAATTAATTGGTTATGCTGATTCTATATATTTATTAGATCCATATAAAATTTAATCTCAAATAGGTTATCTGTTTACTTGTGAATGTACAACTATTTCATGGCATTCTGTTAAAAAAACATAGTCGCTAATTTCTCTAACCATGCATAAATTCTTGCAATTCATGAAGCAAACCGTGGATGCATTTGGTTAAAGACCATAACCTAACATATTCGTGGAATGTATGTTTCGAAGACCAAGAAGGACATTCAAATTGAAACAATGTTTCATTAAAGGTGATAGAACAGAACATATATTTTCAAAAAAAATTATCTGACATATTTGTTCACTAAAGCACTACCTATTGCACCTTTTGAAAAGTGGATTAAAGGGATCTGAATGAGGAAGCTTAAAGATGTAGACAACATGGAGAAATGATAAAATCCTGTACTCCTTTTCCTTCACTAGGATTTTTTTTTCACATAATTTTTTCCTCGTAAGGTTTTAATGAGACATGATATAATGAATATTTAAGAGAGAGTGTTATGGAATGAATATCCTATCTATGAATTAAAAAACCCCATGCAAAGTATATAAGGTGTTATTACCTAAGAGGTTCCTATACTAGATGTCAAGAATGCAAAGGAGAAAAAGACAAGTGTTAATGAAGATGCATGCAAAATGACAAATGGTTTCGGTAAGACAACAAATGACAAGAGAGAAGTGACAGTGTTCCTAGCCAAATTCTATGAATAGGGCCTTGAAGTAGAAAAAAAATATAAAATTATTCTTTGAAAAAAATAAAATAATTTTCAATATCTATTATAGTTTGTATTCATTATATTGTCATTATTACTATTTTCACGGATCATGTTCCACAAGCAATTTCAGTGATCATGTCCACAAGCAATTTCAGTGATCCAAACAAGAGTGAAGCTGGAAGCCTCCAGTGATCAGGCAAAGCCCATATTTCTAGCACATGGAAAGTTCAGTAATAATGTGGAAGGGCACATCAAATCGTAGAGAGCATACACAAACAAACAAACCAAAAATTGCTGCTCTGCTCTTGATTTGTTTTGAGACTGTCAAAGTTCAAAGAAAGAGCTCAAGTAATCAATACTTATGTTAGCAAGCAGGCAGGCACGATTATGTACTAACCA
Source organism: Pinguicula moranensis (assembly GCA_028565015.1). Taxonomy (NCBI): domain Eukaryota; kingdom Viridiplantae; phylum Streptophyta; class Magnoliopsida; order Lamiales; family Lentibulariaceae; genus Pinguicula; species Pinguicula moranensis. Next base: position 14,470 of record JAOWBN010185628.1, read on the forward strand.
AGATGATTCTTACAATCACTATCCAATCAAGTTTCACATGATATAGTTTCATACAAGAACATGGGGGCCAAAGGGGAATTTTAAATCCATCAACATGCCTCAGTACAATATATATATACGCAGAGTCTCTAGGCAACCTTCACTTCTAATACAATAAGAAAAAGAAACTAAAAGGATAACAAAGGAAACACTAGTCCTCTTACTGTGGAGCATTCTGAAGTGCAGATCGGACAGCCGCCGATATGCCTTTCGCCGGAATATTAAAATCATTGTTCATCTGTGACAACAGAAAAACCAACATGAGTGTTAGTTAATACATAACCAGAATGCTAAACAAAAGAACGATCTTGATGAATTAAATCACCTTAGCTGTGATGGTTATGTCTAGGAACAAATCCCCAAACGGCGCTACGCTGGCGTTGAGAACGGCGAGATTGAGCTTCTCAAGCTCTAAAAGGGTTCTCACGAGAACCCCTTTACGCTTCCGGCAGTGGATTTTCAGAAGGATATTTTGGTCATTCACTTTAGCCTCAACTTCCGGCAGCCACTGCTCGCCTGAGCTGCTGCTTTCCTCCTCCGCGCTCTCATCGTCCAACTGCGTCCGTCTCACCACCACCACCGTGTCCGCGTTCTGCTTCGCCGCCTGTAATTCCTCCAGCCTCTTGACTCTGTCTCGAAGGTGCTTCATGTGCACAATAGCATCCCCAAGAAGAACTGAGGAAGCATCATCATCATCGTCCATCTCTCTCTACACAGTCTGAAAATGGGTGTGAAACAATAAAAACCTTGCTTATTTGGAATTGGATAATGGATAGGTTGAGTGGACTCAAGATAAAAAGTGGCAGCCCAGCCCTGCTAAATGATTGATCAACACTGCTCCATTCACGGGTTACATAGTCGCAAAAAGCAGGTGCCGTGAATTTCAGGGAAACATTTGAAACCACTGAAAAATTGTAGTACGAACACTTGATTGGTGATCGATGTTTTCTGGGACCAACGAGAAGAAAGTAGAAGATAAAAACATGTTTGGATTTACATTCGTCGGCATCTAATAGGATTGCGGGGATTGAATTGTTGGTATTATTATTATTATTATTATTATTATTTTTATTTAATTTCATGGTCAAAACAGAGGGACCATCTGCCCTGTTTGGACAGAGTCCTTCGTGTTGTGCACTTCTCTAAAGAAAAGCATGAAGTTTAAGTCAAAAAGTAGTATACTTCTATTCTATCCCAAGCGCTAATGACAGAACAGTCAGCAGATGCTGAAGACAAGTATAAGAATCCAACGTAGCACAAGGACAATTTTCAATCATTTTCGAGCACACCTGGAAATGGTTAGTCCTCTTATGGTATGTGCATGCATCTTCTGTAAAGAATCCCCGCAATTAGTAGCTACCACAAGTCTTAAAATCAAGTACTACAGGCTGCAATGCTTCAATAGTAAGTAGGGTCTTTTTCTTTATTCATTTTTTGGTACAAGCATGTACAAAACCAAGCCTTACTTATCAAGAAAATAAGGAAATTATACTGCTATCATGAATCAACTTTCCAGTTCGGCCAAGCATTTTTTTGGAAAATATCAGAGTGCTACAAAGCACAAGCTCACATATCCGAATGATAGCGTAGGTTACTTTCCCTCCTGTTAACATATTATAAACTGGGGAATATGTCCTGATATCCAGTTTATTACGGCCATTTGGTTTCTACTTATCAAAAAAAAATCCAAGCCAAGCCTTACTTGGCTTAGTAGTTCATAACTTTCCCCTTCTCCTTTCCTTGTGTGAAATTAGGGAGAGTTCTTTCAAAATTTAATATATTATTACACAGGGTTAGAATTTGACCGCTGTAATTTCCAGTTATACCATGCCTTGGAGAGCTGCACGGAGTCTTTTCACCACTTCTTTCGC